>PVIH01004389.1:0-141277 GCA_004025045.1 Sigmodon hispidus
CTCAAACTTAGAGATTCTCCTGCCTCTGCTGGGATTAAAGGTGTGCGCCACCACACCCAGATCTTTTCATCCCCATTTTAGGATGGAGAAACAGGTGTGAGGTAGAGCTCCTGGGCAAGGTTAAAGGGCTGGCTAGGAAATGGTAGAGCCGGGGTATGAACTCAGGCGGCCTCATGGGGTAGCGGGGGCAGGTCTTCATCTTCTATACCACTGTTTGGTGTCTGTCCCACGTTCAAAAGTTCCCCAGCAGACACCTCCAGATGTTCCAGCTGGCCAGAGAAACCCACGCCACAGAATGGAAATGGGCATAGCTTTCTACCATCCCTACACCCTTGGGCACTCACAGTTTTGAAAGTAGGGTGTCTTTGCACGTTGGGGCTTCAAATCCGGGTAAGAAACGGCCAGTGTAGTTTATCTTCTCCACCAGGGTGTGTGTGGTATCTCCATACTGGGGATGAGAAGCCGCTGGAGTCAGGGAGAAGCCCCACCCTCCCGGTCCCATTAAGGTTGGGGTGTTTTCGAGGCACCAGCATGAATCTGACCCTGCCTCAGTGGACGGTCCTTTCTGGAGTTCATGGCTCTGTCATTCATTGGGTACTGCCTTCTCCAGTCTGCCTGTTGGCCCAGAAACTGTGACATGGCATTCAGTTTTCTTTGTGCCTTTATTATGTTTGACATTGAGTCTAGACTTACCGGCCATTAAGTTCCAGGGATTTTCCTGTGTCTCTCCCTAACCCCAGATGCTGGCATAACAGGTATGCATTGCTGTGCCCGGCTTTTTATAGAGGTGCTAGAGATCTGAACTCGGATCCTCATGTTTACCCACTTTGCCCACAACCCTATCTCATCTCCCCAGCCCACTTCACTTGTCAGATTTTGAAACAGAGTCTCATGGAGTTGCTCAGGCTGGATTTGACCTGGGATTTGTGATCCTCCTGCTTCAGCCTCCCAGAGGCTGAGATTTCAGGCCTTCCTCACCAGATCAATTTTAACAGTCTTTAATATAACTTTGGGGAGATGGGACCTGTGGCTTTCCCAGTCTCCCGATAACAGGCGTGCCACACAGGCTCACCATCCTTGTAGCGAGTGGACGGTATGCCAGGCATTGTCTTCCCAGCTGCTTTCCACACGTAGGAGGGGTTGTAATTGAGGAGCCTGACGCACTGGGAGGCTCTCTGTGTGCCCAGGTCTCATGGGGGGGGGCGGTCCAACTTTAGTTCTTGTTCATTTCAGCAGTGCCACAGAGGGGGAGGTCTACTCAGAGACATCAGCTAGTGTCAGGTATGGCTTCCTCATATGACACTGCACCCCCGCCCCGTTTTTAAGGCCCCCACCTCTGCTGAAGCTATGCCTCACAAGCTGTTGCTTCCCCCGTCAGCTCTCAAGGCTATACTCTGAGGCTCGTGGATAGGGTGGTATAATGGCTGTGTTGGTGTGTTTGTAGAGGGGGTGTCCTGGTGTCTCCGTGGGCTCCTACACAGCAGGAGTGGAGTATCAGAGGTCACTCACCGTCTGTAGCATGGCGAACTTCACCTTCCCAAACTTGTCTTGCTCCACCCAGGGCTCCCTCACAATTTTGGCTCCTCTTTCCCGGGCTTTCTATACGGGAGAGCAAGTTGGGAGAATGGTGAGGTTTGCAGCCTCCCAGAGACTGCACAGCTTCTGCCACTGGCTTCTGGGTAGTCTTGACAAAAGCAGGATGCCTAGCTTGCTACCTTCAGCTGGATACTCTGGAATCATGCTGCATGCCCGTCTGGCAGATAGAGAAACCTGGTAGGTCCAGGTTCGGGGATGTGCTTGTCTATCCTGTCTCTATCAACTGACTGCTTGAACCAGCCCTCTCTCTAGCCCTCAGTTTCCCTTTGAGAAGAGGAGAGGTCATATAGAAAAACGTGAACTGCCATTAATTAAGCACTTGTGTGCTGAGTGCCCTGAACACCAGGCTCACACACTTTCTTAGCAGGAGCATGGAGTGCTCATATCTCAGGCCGGGCACTATTCTAGGGGTTAATCTCCCCAGGGCTGACAGTAACATTACACAGAGGTGGCACTGTCATCTCCATTCTGTAGGTTTTAGAAACAAGCATAGAGAAGTTAAGTCACAAACTCAAAATCACACAGCCGCTCACTGAACTTCTAAGTTCCTGGTTCTTTCATTCAGTGCATTGCTAGGGATGCTTTTTAGGCAAGTGCTCCATCACCAAACCCAACCCATAAACAAGGAAACTCCTTTTCAGGAAGTCGCATGTAGCCTAGGCTAGCCATGAACTCTCTAGGTAGCTGAGGTTAACTTTGAACTCCTGATCTTCCCTCTGAGGCTCAGGGTGTGCTCCAGACATGATAATCATCCCCATCCCGTAGATATGGACAAAAGGCCCAAGAGAGCAGACACACAGTTAAAGATGCGCTGTGTGTCACTGTTAGCATCCAGCCTGACTGACCCTAGTGGCAGAGGCTTGCTCTGTGTGCCCAGGTGCTTCTCACCTGCACAATGTGCTCACAATCTTCCACCTCGAATGCGATGTCCTTCACCCCGTCCCCATGCTTCACCAAGTGGTCGCCCATCTCTGTGACCAGCAGGAGAATACAGGTAATAGGGATCCTATCCCCTATCTCGGCCCCAGCCTCCTGGCTCCAGCCTCACCCATGCCCTGATCTGTCAGGGCCTGCTGCCATCCCCCCAGCCCCCCCTCAGCCCCCCATCCCCCCTCACCTTTGTTCCAGGGGTTGAGAGCAGAGCAGAGAACAAACACGATCTGAAAGTGGACAGAAGAGGGTGAAGCGCATGCCCTCCATCTTCCCTGCTTACTCCACCCCTGGTAGGACACAAGGCTCCACCCCGCAGGATCCCTGGAGCTTGTTGTGTTCTGGCTCCTTTTTGCCTCAGCTCTGCCCGCTGGTCCTCAGAGCTGGCTTTTCCCTGTGGTCAGTGTCCTTAGGACTCCCATGGACCAGAGACCACTTAAACTCTCTTCTCCGACATCCCAGGTTTCTAGAACTTCTATGGTTTCAATGCTAGGCCAGTTTGCAAAGGGCATGAAACCGGGAGATTCCATTGCCTGGGGCATAGGTCAGTGGGAGCTTTGCCTTGTAGCCTGGAACCACCTGGTGCATGTCCTGAACCCATAACACCTAGGACACAATGGAGCGTTCAACGCCAACACACTGGGCGGGTACTCACTTTCCCTTGCTTAATGACGTGGCTGACCACCTCCCGGGAGCCCGTCTCCAGACCCTTGTAGGCCAGCGGTTCAAAGCCCATCTTGTTGCAGTAGAAGGAGGCAGCCTGGATGGCACAGTGGCAAGGGGCTCAGAGGGGTGTGGGGACCAACCCTGAGGTCCCTAGAAGGGAACCCCAGTCTTCTGTCTGCCCCCTTGATCCCCATTTGTAGACCCTCCTAGGGAGAAAGACTAATTCCCCCTCCCTCTGAAAGCTCCCTGCTGGGCTCTGTGGCTCCGATTGTGTAATGAGGATCCAAAGTGCCATTTCTAGTCTGGCCTGGATCCTCCCCTCACAGTAGCCAATCCCAGTTTGAGCTGGGGTCGGCCCCCTTAAGGAGGCCTTCTGGCCTGTCCTCTGTCCCCTACCTGCTTGGCATTGCCAACCCAAAAGGTCACAGAGTGAAAATGGAGGAACCGGCCTCGCTCAGGCTGTGGGAGAGAAGAGAGAGAGGAGGTTGAATCCCCGGATGTAGGTTCCCTTGCCAACTCCTCTATCCTCAATCCCCAGACCTAGGAGAGCATCACCCACCACTCCCATCTTTGGCCTCCGAAGACATCGCTTTCTACAGGATGTGAGCTCCTTGGGGGTTCAGAATTGGGAAACCCCCATAGGAGGCCTGCCCAGGGTTCACAGGGTAAATAAGCTTGGGTGGAAACAGCATGGGTGTAAGGTAGACTGTAGAAAGAATTTGAACAGGTTTAAGAGATGGACAGGCATTTAAGAAGGGGTTCTTCAGGAAGCCGACATCAAGTCCAGCTCAGTCAGTTGAGGGGCAGGGATGCGCTTGAATATGATGGCAAAGATGTCGCATACCCTCTACTCTGTTCCCCTTCTAGCCCAAGGGCCCCACCTTTCTCCTCAAGCTTACCTTTGGTCCTCTGTTGGTGTAGGTTGTCTAGTGAGGAAAGGAAAGACCACAATGAGAAGTTATGATCAGGGACTTTGTAAAAAGAGTCACCGTGGGTCAGCACTCATGGCTTCTCCCACGGCCCAGACAGACTTACCATGGTTGATAGCGGTCACAGTTCTCGTGCTTAGGAAGACTGGGACAAGAAATCTAGGGAGGTGCTGGACAGTGTATTTACCACCGAGCAAGGCAGGGCCCGCCCCTGGCCTGGCCTTCCTGGGGGTGGGGAGCTAGCTTGAGCTAACTCTGAGAGTTGCTGGATTTGGGAATCTCTGAAGTCAGTTCTGGCTTCACAGGAGCAGGTCAGTGATGCCAGCCTCAGAGGGAGAGTGATCTTGCTAAGGCTCACTGGCCAGTGGAGCAGAACCAGGGCAAGAAGCCAAGGGTACATCTTCTCTAGGACCCGGGGGTGGGACTGTGATCTTTGCCATCTAGATTGAAAGCTCAGGGTGGCCAGCTTGAGTGGGGGGGGATCTGATTTAGGGGGAATCAGTTGGGCTGTTGGGGGTTGGTTGAAACCCAGGTTGCAAAGCAAACATAGATCATATTTAGGGCATAGGGTTGTGTTTCATAGTTATTGAGGCATGGGTGTACGGAGGCTTGCATTCTGGCTTTGCTGTAGAAAGCCACCAAGCCTGGGAGTCACAGTTTGTTTTTAATCTATAAAATGGGAACAAGAGACACATGTCTATAATTTGAGTTCTACAGTCAGGGACGAGGATTTCCACAATTCAAGTCCAGCCTTGTCTACATTATCGAGTGCTTAGCCAGTCAAACCATGGATATACAATGAGATCTTTATCTCAGAACAGGGGTTGGAGGGGGGTCAATGACGTGACATGTAGTCTTTGGAGTGAGATCTGGTGTGTGGTATGGCTCTATTTGTGCTGTTTGTAATTAGTTACACAGCCTTGAGAACCGAGGTGGGGCCTTGGCCTTGCTATGGCTTTATTCCTGCCTGGGCCCTTAGCACCAGAGGATGCTGGGAAGGCAGAACTGACAGGTCTGTGGGGAGGAACGCCCAGGATCCTTCATCCAAGTCTTTGGGCCTTACTTTTTAGGAAGATAAGTGATAACAGCTGGTATTTACTCCAGGGCTCTAGGACAACACCCCATCCATCCTTTATCATCACCCTGTCTCCACACTGGGGCCTAAAACACTCTTTGCTGCTTGACAATGGAGAGCCTGGCCGAGGGCTCAGGCTTTGACCCTGCAACTGACAAGTGGGAGAATGAGCTTACTCACACTTTAAACATTTGTTGTAATGCCAGGCATGGTGGCACACATTTCATCCCAGGACTGGGGAGGCAGAAGCAGGTGAAAGTCTGTGGGTTCAAGGAAGGCCAGCCTAGTCTCCATAGTGAATTCCAGAGTAGCCAAAGCTTCACAGTAAGACCCTGTTTCAGCCCCCTGCTCACCCCGAAATGGGGGGTATTTTGTTATCCTTGTCAGTGAAATGGGGAGAGTGAGGCAGGGAGGTAACTATGGTGGCATAGTACTTGTTTGTGAAGCATGAGGATCTGAGCTGAGCCTGTGAATGCACAGGTATGTGGTTGTGTGCACTTTTAATCTCAGCACTGGGAAGTTGGAGACAGGAGGCCCCCTGGGGCTCCCTGGGCAACTAGCCTAGTCAACACAATGAGTTCCAGGCCAATCAGAGACTCCAGCTCAAAAGGCAGGAGCAGGATGAGCAGTAGCTGAGGAATGACGGCTATGATTGTCCTCTGACCACCACACACATGTCCATACCATCATATCACACATGTGAATCTCACACACACATGTACACACCATCATATCATACGCACACACATGTACATACCATCATATCACACAGGTGAATCTCACACACACGTACACACTATCATATTATACACACACACATGTACATACCATTATGTCACACACACGCACACACCATCATATCACACACACACGTACATACCATCATATCATACACATACACACCATCATATCACATAGATAAATCTCAAACACACATGTACACATCATCATATCACACACACATGTACACACCATCACACCATACACATACACACACACACACACACACACACACACACACACACAGATGTGGAAACAGCGAACAAATCTTACAGGTGGGAACAGAGAACCAAACTTTAGCACATTTGATTCTGAAGTTGAATCTTAATTACTCCCCCAGATATCATTTTTCCATCGTTAAATCTCTATACTTGGGGCAGTTATGGAGGATGGATAGGTGGTCTCACTCTCTTATTTCTGCCCCTCCTGATTGACCGTCTACTCCCCTTGACCATAGACGTTCCACTGGGGGAGAAGGCCACCCACTATTATGTTGTCCTGGGCAGCAGGAACATCTTGTCCTTTGTTTGTTATGATCAACTCAACCCCCTGCTGCTGGAACCTGGCCTGGCTTCTATCCTAGGCATAAGGCCAGCCTTTCCTGAATCCAGCAAGCACGTCATAAGCAGCCTTGGGGTTCAGAAGGCTGGAGTGGCAGGTGTCTGGCTCAGCTGGTGCCTATATCTCTCCTCTCCTCTGACCTTTACTTCCAGAAACCTGATGGTTCTCAGTCACAGTCTAGATGTTCTACCAGGTGCTTGTCGTCCATCTTTGGGCAGGGCCTGGGGCGGGAACTCTCAGGACTTAGCCTCTGGAGCCCCCTGTACTGTCCACATGCTACCCGTTCTAGCTGGGCTCTGTTGGACATCAAATTAGTGGTGATTGGATGTGATTATTGCTGCTCTTGATGCCCCCCTGTGTTAAGGGGTAGGTTCCAAAAGTATTGTCTAAGTAACTATTTAAGTATACATATATATGTATATATATACACACACATATATACATATCTATATCTATGTCTATATCTATGTATAGAGAGGTGTCTCCAGGATTTCCTACTCAGCTCATCTGATTGTTCTTGCTCCTTTTGCCACAAATCATATCCATGTGATTCTCATCCTAATTTATATGACATGACAGTTTTATAAATATGGCTTGGGGTCATATTGACAAAGACATAATTTCATAGGTTGATATTCAGCCTTTCTAGTGCACAGCTCTGTGAACTTTGAAAACACAATCATGGTAACTATCACATCAGCCAAGATAAAAACAACTCTGTGAGCACAATATGTCCCCACATACTTTTCCCCTCCAGCCCTCCTCTAGCACCATGCCTGGCGACCACGCATCTTACTACCTTCTGTTTATTTAATTATTTAGTTTTATATGTACTGTTGTGTACCTGAGGGTATTGTGTGCACTACATGCATGCAATGGACCATCTACTCTTGCCTTTTCCAGAATACCATGTGGATTGGTTGCACAGAATGTAGGTTTATGAATTTGCTTTTTCTAGGTTGGTTGTATGTGGACTCTGGTTTTTGCGGTTGTTTTAAGTGCAAGAGACTGGGGCTGGAGAGATGCTCAGTGGTTAAGAGTATGTGCTGCTCTTGCAGAAAACCTGGGTTTGATTCCCTACCACCTACTTTGCAGCTCACAACTGTCTGTAAATTCTGGTTCCTGGGGACCTGACACCCTCTGTGGCCTCTGAAATCTCCTGCATGCACTTGGTGCACATAAGCCCACACTGGCTGACACATATACATATAAATAGATTGAGACCAGGGGTTAGTGCACTCTGGCAAGTGTTTTTCCAGTTTGAGGAACTGCTACACTTTTCCACAGTGTAGGCATCATTCAGAATTGTACCAGTGGGTGATGGGATGGCTCAGTGGGTAAAGGCATTTGTCAACACACTTGATGGCCTGTGTGCAGTCCTTTCCATCTATGGCTGGAAGAAGAATACCTACTCCCATATGTGGTCCCCTGACCTCTGACCTCATGCTGTGGTACATGAGTACTCCCCCCAAAATAAATAAGTAAATAAATGTAAATATGTGTGCTTAAAAAATAAAAATGAAGCTAGGTAGTGGTGGCACATGTCTTTGATCACAGAACTCAAGAAGCAGAGGCAGACAGATCTGAATTCAAGGCCAGCCTGGTCTACAGAGTGAATTCCAGAATATGCAGAGAAACCGTGTTTTGAAAAACCAAGGCGGGGGGAAGAAAAGCAAAGGAAATTATACCAATGAGCTACATCCTCAACCCAAATCATGTTTCTATATTTCTTTCCCTCCCTCCTTCCCTTCCTCCCTCCCTCCCTCCCATCTTTGTGTGTGTGTCCACACTCTCCACAGCATGTGCATGTGGTCAAAGGACAACTTCCTGGGTCTGTACTTCCATCCATCTTGTTTGAGAAATATTCCCCTCTCCTAGACTGTGTAAGCCTGAATAGCTGGTCCCTGAGCTTCTCTGGAGTCTCTTGTCTTTGTACTAGCACTAGGGTTAGTTATGGCTTCTGGGGATCCAAGCTCAGATCTCAGCAAGCACTTTACGAATCTCCCCAGCCATCATTACTTTTCTTGCTGTGCTCCGTCTCATTGTGAGTCCACAAAGGTTTGTGAAGAGTGTGATTCCCTTTTTAAAAACCAGCCTCTTGACATCCAGAAAGACCAAGTCTTGGGGGTGAGAAAAAATAGCACAGCAGAATGGCAGATAACAGAGCATCGAATTAGGACTGGGCATGTGGCCCAGTTGGTAGAAGGCTTGTGTAGGTTGCATGAAGCCCTTGGTTTGAATCCCAGCATTGCTAGAGCATGCTTGAAATCCCCAAAATCCAGAGGTAGAGGCAGGAGGATCAGGAGTTCAATGTTATCCTCAGCCACATGAACTCTGACCTCTCATCCCCCACAAACCAGGGTAGTTACAGCATGTTCTCTAGAGATAGGAAACAGAAGTGTTTTGCCTACATGTCATGGTACTTGTTGTCTGCAATCCTGGCCCTGAGGAGGCTGAGGCAGGAAGATCTGTGTGCATCTGAGGCCAATCTAGGCACAGCAAGATGTTATTGTAGAGAGGTTTGAAATAAAATGGCCCCCACGGGGAGTGACCCTATTAGGAGGCGTGGCCTTATTAGAGCACGTGTGATTTTTTTTTTTAAATACTTATTTTTATTTTTTGGTGTTTTGCCTGCATGTGTAACTGTGTAAGGGTGTCAGATCTTGGAATTACAGACAGTTGTTAGCTGCCATGTGGATGCTGGGAATCGAACTCAGGTCCTTCAGAAGAACAGTCAGTGCTCTTAACCGCTGAGCCATCTCTCCAGCCCTGCACATGTGATCTTGTTGGAGGGAATGTGTCACTGTGGAGGCGGGATTTGAGCTCTCATAGATGCTCAAATGAGTCAGTTCACTTCCTGTTGCCTACAGGATGTAGCACTCTCAGCTACTTCTCCAGCCCCATGTCTGCCTGCACACTGCCATGTGCCACCATGATGATAATGGACTGAACCTCTGAAGTGTAAGCCACCCAATTAAACACTTTTCTTTATAAAAGTTGCTGTGGTCATGGTGTCTCTTCACAGCAATAGAAGCCCTAACTAAGACATTTATCTTTACAAAAGAAAAGAAATTTATATAAAGCAATGAAGAGAATCAATCTAAATCTACCTAAGGAGCTGGGTATGGATTCACACCTTCAATGCCTCCAGCATTTAGGAGGCAGAGGCAGGTGGATCTCTAAGTTTGAGGCCAGTCACTTAACTTCTCTGAGCTCAATTTCAATGCCTAAAGTATGGAGGTGGTGGATGCACACCTTTCATCCCAGCACTCCAGAGACAGAGGCAGGAGCATCTCTGTGAGTTCAAGGCCAGCCTGGTCTACAGAGAGAGTTCCAGAACAGGCTCTAGAGCTACACAAAGTAACCCTGTCTCAAAAAAAAAAAAAAAAAAAAAAAAAAGTGGGATGTTCTGCTGCCTATTCCATAGGGTTTCTGTGATGACATTTGTGGATTGGATATGAAACGCTTCCCTTCCCCCATGTGCTCACACACTGAAGGCTTTGGTTTTTGAAGCAAGCATTGTTCAGAGCTGAGGTTTTAGGGGAAATACTTGGATTATGAAGGCTCTGCTTTGTCAGTGCATTAATCCATTGATAGAGTTCAAATCTTTGAAGTCCTTCTAAGTCCATAAAATAAATTGCATCTATCTTACGTGGATGGGTGTTTTTCATGTGTATGTCTTTATGTGTGCAGTGCCCTCAGAAGCCAAAGACAGCACTTGGAACTGGAGTTACAGATGGTTGTGAGCCACCATGCGGAAGCTGAGAATTGAACTTGGGTCCTCTGGAAAAGCAGCCAGTGTTCTTAACCACCGAGCCATCTCTCAGCCCCCAAGTCCTCTTATTTTTCTCATAGTGGGTATTGAACCTAGGACATTACACGTGTTATACAAGCACTCTGCCACTGAACTACATCCCCAGCTATGAATTTAAAATCTAATTTTTAATTTGTGTGTGTGTGTGTGTGCGCGCATATGAGTGCAGGTACCCTTGGTGATCTAAAGAATTTGTCAGATCCCCTGGAGCTGGAGTTACAGGTGTTTGTGAGCTCTCCAAACTTGAGTACTGGGTATCAAATTCTGTACGTAATGCTCTTAACCACTGAGCCCTTTCTCCAGCCCCTGAATTTAAAATTTTACAGAACAAAAAAGAGATGGTGGCAGACAGAAATAACAAGGCTCCAGAGGTGCAATTCTATGTGTAGAATATCTTTCTCGCCAGCTGGCCATACAGCCCTCCCAGAGCAAGGGCTAAGGTCACAGTTGGAGACAGAGAAGGTAGAGTGTGCCAGGGTCCTCATCTCTTCCCGTTATCAATGCTGGCACAGCTGGGCAGGGCCATTTGGGTGTGGAACTTCTTTTTTTTATCATTTGAGGCATAGTGCTTTAGCCTGAACTCTGAGGTGACAGGTAACTGTATCTCCAGACATCACTGAATGCATGGAGAGTCCGGAGGTTCTCTGGAGCCTTTGATGGCAGGAAATACAGGTGCTCTAGGCACTGTGATCTGTCATCTTGAGTCATTCTCAGCTTCTTTCTAAGTCTCAGTGCCCATAACTTTTAAGCAGGGAGCCCTGAAATCTAGAGGGTGCCTAGATGCAGATGCAGATGCATGGCACTGGGGACACTGAGGAATTTCCTGTCTATGTGGTTTACATGCCTGCAGCCTATTTCTGTAACAGCTTCTCACTTTCCTTTATAGAATTACCCCTCTACCTGCTCTGATAGAACTGGCCTATTAGAATCCTTGGGATTGGATCAAGAATGGATGAGGATTTGCCCTGGGCTTGAGGAAGCCTGTTGCTGTCTGAATTCTGGGTCTGCTGTGTGTATCAGATGGTGCTCTGATGGCCAGATCCAAGAGGGAAGATCCACACATAGAAAGCAGAGTTTCCAGGAGGGAACTCACAGAGTTCCAGGATCTTAGGGTCTTGCTCCACGTGTGACTCTCCCTGAGCCCAGGGTCCTCCCATTGGCTAAGTGTGATTCACATCACAACCCTGACAGACACATGGAGAAGAGCCACAAAAAGAAGTGGTTCTTCACCTTCCAAGGGTGGGGAAGGGTGTCTGATTTAGTAAGGACAAATGTCTTTTTTCCTTTAGATTCATTTTATTATTTACTTTTCAATTTTTTTTTTAAAGACAGGTTTCTCCGTGTAGCCCTGGCTATCCTGGAACTCACTCTGTAGACCAGGCTAGCCCCGAACTTGAAGATCCATCTGCCTCTGTCTCTTGAGCGCTGGGATTAAAGGCTTGTGCCACCACCCAGATTCATTATTTTATTTATTTGTGTGTGAGCATGTGCCACCACGTCCATTCCCAGAATCTGTGTGCGTGAGTGTGTTTCAGAGATCTGAAACATCTGAGTAAGATGTTCCTCACACTTACTCAGCCAGCACCGTACTCACTCACCTCCCTGCCCTCCTACCCCCATTTAAAAATGTTTTACTCTGTGTGTATGGGGGGGTCGTGTAAAGCAAGGGCCACAGTGTGTTCATGGAGCTCAGAGAACAATGTTTGGGCTTGTTCCTTCCATCATAGATTCTGGGGAATCAAACTGACGCTTCCAGGTTCCTAGTTTTTGCTTTTTCACCCAAGGTGTCATTATGTACCACAGGCTAGCCTCAAAGGCTCATGGTCCTCCTGTCTCAGTAGGGCCTAGGGTTGCAGCTATAAACCTCCTGGTCCAATTTAAGAGTGTTTTGTTTTGTTTTGTTTTGTTTTTGAGAGAGGGTTTATAGGTCCCAGGCTGACCTTGAACTTGATATGTAAGGGTAGATGACCTTGTTTTTCCAATTCACCTGACAGTGTTCTCAGTCTTCCTCAGGGAAGCATTTCCTGCCCCTCTGTGCAGAGACGAGTCAGGTGTCATCTTCTGTCAGATTTACCTCACCTGTAGACTGTTCCAGGCCCCTTTCTTCTCGAAGCAGCTCATATGTGGGTTATTAAGCAGTGGGGTAATAAAGTTGGGCCATGTCACCCCAATACGGTAGGTAAATCTGTTTCCAGAGCTGGGTAGAAATGTCCAAGGCCCCTTGAATGTCTACCACGGACTTTTCTATCTAGCACCTCTCCACACCTCATTTCATTTCACCAGTGTGGATCTCTAAAACTGTCTTGCACCTCAAACTGTGTCTCTGCCTTGGTGCCTGGGAGCCCCAGCTCACTAGAGCCCCCTTCCCACCTACACCGGGAGTGCACAGCCCCCTTACTGTCCTTGCTTGGTACCACCACTGCTAAACACTGAGCCCCCACTGTGTTCTCAAATGACTTGTTCATGGCCATTAGGAAATGCTGAGTCAGGTCATAGGTTTGTACCTGTAGCCACCAGCTACTCAGGAAGCCAGTTTAAAAAGGAAGCACACAGCAGGGTCTGGATGTCCGAATGAGATCCCATTCCAAATGGACAAAACATCTGTGAGCCAGCAACATGGCTCAGCAGGTAGAGATGCCTGATGCCAAGTCTGCAAACCTCCAAGTTATCCTCTGATCTCCCCATGCATGCCACGGTGTTTGAATGAACACACACACACACACACACACACACACATGCACCACAGCTTTTAAAAGTTAAAAACAGCCAGGAGTGGAGACTGAACTAAGCAATATTGGGTCAGTGGGACCAGGGGACTGCCTGCTGCCTGCCCAGGGAGGAGATGGGGATTTGTGGAGAAGAAAGAATGACCTGATGTGGTGGGAGGGGGAAGGGACCTTGAATAAGGATATACAAGGATAGAAAATGTGACTTCTTTGTTCATAATAATAATAATAAAGTTAAAAACAATGAAAAATGCTAAAAAAAAAAACCCTTTGTTTTTCAAAGTACATAATGTCTCCATTTTCAGACTGTCAAGGCACTAGGCACACATCTGTGGTCTCAACACTCAAGCTATTGAGCCAGAAGTCTCACAAGTTCAAGACCAGCTTGGGCTTGAAAGCAAGATCCTGATACAGAGAGAAAAATAAAACAAAAAGCACATGAATTCAAAATTAAAAAACAAACAAACAAGCAAACAAAAACCAGTGTTTTGGATTTGAACCACTGACAGCTGTTACTTAAACAATGAAGAAGACAGAGATCCAGTCTCGGCTTGCGATGCTGATTTCTGTGTTGTGATCACTTCCTGTGGCTCATTTCAAGATGCCAGAGGGAGATCAGTGGACTTGGGATGGGGAGGGTCCTGTGCAAGGACACGCAGGTACAGAGGGCACAATGAGGGTCATACCAAGAAGAAAGTATTAGGGAGGGGTATGTGTGTGTGTGTGTGTGTGTGTGTGTATATGTGTATGTGTGTGTGTGTATATGTGTGTGTATGTGTGTGTATGTGTGTATGTGTATGTGTGTGTATGTGTGTGTGTGTGTATGTGTGTGTGTATGTGTGTGTGTGTGTGTGTGCTCACACATGGAAGTCAGAAGATAGCCTACTGAACTGGCTTTCTTCCTTTCAGTCTGTGGGTTCTGGGGACTGAATTTAGGTTGACAGGCTGGTCAACATTGCCTCAACCCACTGAGCCCACCTTGCTAGCCCCTATTGTCGTGGCCATGCAATATCCCCCGGCTTACAAAAATATCCTATGGTTCCTTTTGAAATGCTGACTTTCAATTTTGTCAAGGGCCTCCGTAGAATTAACTTTTGACCTCTGATTTGCTGGGTCACTTCTAATATATCGTATAATATCCCTCTATTTGAATAGTCGTGAGATTTGCCACTTTTAAACTTGTTTTTAAAATGTGGTTTAAGTGATAAGACCTGAAAAAAGGCTCCATGTACTTAGGAATCAACAGTGAATTCTGAGGAACCGGTAACAGTTTTCTCTGCTTTGGTTTCTGGGATAGGAAGCCCCAGGACTGGGGAACAGGTGTAGGAAAACTGGCTGGGAAACTGATCCAGCCTGGGGCACATCAAAGGAGTTTTCTCTCCCCTGCTTTGACATCAGTAGCTCCATTGCTTGCATAAGCTGAGGGTGAAGTTGCTCAAGACCAACCATTGATCCCCTCTGGGCTAAATTCATGCCCTTGCCATCCAGTGTCCCCAGGCTTGCAAAAACCCTCCTATGGTTCCATCTGAAATGCTGACTTTTGATTTTGTCAAGGGCAATGGGGGAATTTACTGTTGGCCTCTGATTTGCTGAGTTAACTTTAATACATCAAGTAACCTTTCTTAACCTTCTTATTATTTTTGAATATTTAAAGAGAGCTGTTATGAGTCCCTGTTACCCACAGGGACTGAAGTGGTAAGGGTGTCTATTCAGCATCACATCACAGCCTGCACTACTATTCTGAGACAGGAGCATGTGTAGCCCAGGCTGACCTCAGACTCACTATGTAGCTGAGAATAACCTGGCACTTCTGATGCTCCCCGCTTCCACTTGTCAAGTGTCGGAGTTACAGGTTGTGCCAACCATGCCCAGTTTATTCTTCGCAGGAGACTAAACTCAGGATTTCATGCACCTCTACCAACTGAGTTATATACCTGTCCCTGTCTCCAGGTAGGTCTTAGAACTCTTTGAAAGATGAGGAAACTGAGGCTCACAGCAGCTAAAAGGTTTATACTAACTGGGAGGGATGGGATGCCTCTCTCCTTACCCTCTGTTTTACACAGGGTTTCCATGGCTGCAGTGGAACCCCATCAAAGCAGCTTAGGGAGGGAAGGGTTTATTGGGCTTATACTTTGTGCATCACTGAAGGAAGTCAGGACAGGAACTCAGGCAGGGCAAAAACCTGGAGGCAGGAGTGGAGGCAGAGGCCATGGAGGATGCTGCTCACTGATGCACCCCCATGGGCTGACTCAGCCTGCTTTCTTATAGAACACAGGACCACCAGCACAGGGGTGGCAGCACCCACAATGGGCTAAGCCTTCCCCCGTCAATCACTAATTAAGAAAATGCCCTACAGTTGGATCTTCTGGAGACATTTTCCCTAATGGGGCTCCTTCGTCTCTGATGACTCTAGCTTGTATCAAGTGGACATAAATCCAATACACTCTCATTACTATTTTCTCCTCTTTCTGGTGATCTTGCTGCCTTGGGCTTTTACAGAGAGGAGGGGTGTGAAGGCCGGCAAACCTGTGCTTGAACTCAAATGCCGTAGGAGCCAAGAGGGTGACAGTAGAGGACAGAGCCATTGGGGGCTAGGAAGAGTCAGTTTTTTCCCACACGATGCTAACATGCAGCAGTAACAGCTGCAGGCTGTGGGGACGTGGACCACGGTTGGCTCCAGAGATTAAAAAAGTTCAGAATCTGAATGCTCCTGTGAACCCTGCTGATAAAAATTATGTTGTCCCCAGCCATGGTAGCAGTTGCCTATAATCCTAGAATATGGGGCATTTGGGGCAGAAGTATCTTGAGCTCAAGGCCACCCTAGGTTGCATAAACTCTTGTCTAAAGTAAAACAAGTTGCACCATTGGCAAAAGCCATGAAAGAGCTAATACTAATGTCAATAAAACAGGATCTACAGGTCTACAGTCACCTAGGAGACAGGCCTCAGGTACACCTGTGCTGGTCTCTGGGGTATCTGTGAGGGGTTACCTGGATTCAGTTAGCTGAGGGGGGAAGTCCACCCTCCATAGGCTGAGAATACAGGTGGAGACACGGCATTCATTGCCCTCTGCTTCTTGACTGCAGACACAGTGTGAATTGCAGCATCGATGCTTCTGTTAGGAATTTTGTTGCAACAATAATTTATTCCATTAAAAGGAAACCCTATCTGGGATAGACAAATCCACTGGCTCTGTCTGCTGAGACAGAGAGCAACTTACAGTGTTTCCTGCTGGGGATGATGTGAAGAAATATTCTGGAATAAGAAAAAGGTCGTGGTTGCACTACATTGTGAGTGTATTGGATGCCACTGAAAATCTTACTTACTTCATTTATTTATTTATTTACAGGGTCTCACTATGTAGCTCTGGCTGTCCTGAAACTCACTCTGTAGACCAGGCTGGCCTTAAACTCACAGAAATCTGCCTACCTCTGCCTCCTCAGTGTTGGGATTAATGTCATCATGCCTGGACTGTACAATTTTAAATACTGGGAAATAGAAAATAGGAGATTTTTTTTTCCTTGATTTTGTTTTGTTTTTACTGAAGTTTGTCTAGACATGGAGAAGCACATATCAGCTTTTCCTGAATTGTCCTGAACTGAACAAACCTGCTGGAGCAGCTACTCAGAAATGTGTGCCTCTCCCTTCCCTTCACACTCGTGTGTGTGTGTGTGTGTGTGTGTGTGTGTGTGTGTGTGTGTGTACATGTGTCTGCTTTAGATAAGCTGGCACTACATAGAAAAATTGATTTTCTTTTTTTCTTTGGAGAAATGAAGTTTGCTTAGAACATTTCATTTAGGAAATGAAAGAAAAAATATATAATTAAAAGTAAAAGGGAGAAAGGAAGTTTTAAAAATTGCTAATATTTTATCACTCTTTATTCATAAACAACCAAAGACATTATTTAGAGTCTTTTTAAAAAATATTTATTTATTTATTATGTATACAGTATACAGAAGAGGGCACCAGATGTCATCATAGATAGTTGTGAGCCACCATGTGGATGCTGGGAATTGAACTCAGGTCCTCTGGAAGAACAGTCAGTGCTCTTAACCTCTGAGCCATCTCTCCAGCCCTGACATTATTTAGAGTCTTATCGACAGTCTTCTAAAAATGTATCCATATATACACTCATATATATATATATAAAGAGAGACGACAACCAGAGTCACACAGAGATTTTATACAATTTTTTATATGTTTTTCAAGATAGATACTCATGCAGCTATTTGGCTGGTCCCAACTCACTGTATAGTCAAGGATTACCTTAAGCCCCTGGCTCTCCTTCTTCTACCCCCAAAGTCCTGAGAATATAGGAAGGCATTGCCATTCTTAGCTCTTTTCTCTGCATTTTTGTGTTGTGTGTGTGTGTGTCTGTGTGTTAGTGTGTCTCTCTGTCTTTGTATGTGTGTGTGTTAGTGTGTTCGTCTCTGTGTATATATATGTTTGCGTCTGTGGGCACACACGTGTGAGTCCACAGGTTGATGGCAGGAACTCAGTCTTGGTTTTCCACCTTATTCATTGCAGCAGGGTCTGTCAATCAAACACAGACCTTACCAACATGGCCGCCTTATAAACCACTCTGCTCTGGGGATCCCCTTTCTCCACCTTCCAGGGCTGAATGACGTTGTCCTGCCTGGCTCACCTGATTCAGGGAATGGGACTCTGGTCTTCATGTTTGCATGACAAGTGTCTAACTGTGGGGTCACCTCCCCAGGCCTGTTCACATGTCCTGATGCTTCACAATGGAAAATAAATTTCAATATAGTTTTTTTCTAGGTGGGGTGGGGTGGGGTGTTGTTTCAAGACAGGATTTCTCTGTGTAGTCCTAGCTGTCCTGGAACTCACTCTGTAGACCAGGCTAGCCTTAAACTTAGAGATCTACTTGTCTCTGCATCCCAAGTGCTGGGATTAAAGGTGTGCACTTACTGCACACAGGGCCCTCAGCCTTCTTTTTAATACACATATGTATTTATTATTTGGTTATTTGTGTGTGTGTGTGTGCAGATACATGCATAGCTTAGCACACAGAAATTTCTCTGCCCGTTGAGCTATTTTATTGATCCTCTCACCCTCTTTTTTAAACATTTATCTTTTTTTGTTTGTTTTTCAAGACAGGGTCTCTCTGTGTAGCTTTGGAGCCTGTCCTGGATTTCACTCTGTAGACTAGGCTCAAACTCACAGAGATCCACATGCCTCTGCCTCCCAAATGCTGGGACTAAAAGTATGCTCCACCACCGACCAACTTAAAAATTAATCTTAAACATGAGTATACAATGTAATGGGCTTCCTTATGGCATTTATGACAACCTATGTGACATTTTACTTCTGTTTGGTTGTCTGAGATAGAGTTTTTATGTAGCCCTGGATGGCTTGCAACTTGCTATGTAGACCAGGATGGCTTCCACTCACAGAGATTTGCCTGTTTCTGTCTCCTAACTGCTGGGAGTAAAGGTATATGGTGGTATATGGCACCACACTTGGCCGTTTTGCTTTTTTTTTTTTTTTTTGAGATTTACTTATTTTATATATGCAATGTTCTGCCTGCCTGTATGCCTTCATGCCATAAGAGAGGGCACCAGATCTCATTATAGATAGCCGTGAGCCATCTTTTCAAATGTGTGTGTGTGTGTGTGTGTGTGTGTGTGTGTGTGTTTGTGTGTATAGGCCAAAGGTCAATGTCCAGTGTCTTTCTCCATCCCTCTCCACCATATTTTTTGGAGTCAGGATCTCTTCACTGAATGACATAGATTTTTGTTAGACAGGCTGGACATCGAGTTCAAGGGATCTAATGGCCTCTGTCTTTCCAGCATTGAGGTTGTGAATACATGCTCTGCACCTGGCTTTTTATGGCCACTGGGGTCCAAGCTCAGGCCCTCATACTTTCCTACCAAGCACTTTAATCACTGAGCCATTTCCCTAGCCCCCCCTCCCCTAATTTCCTGAAAATTCTTTGGGCACCAAATTGCACAAATTCACCACCCTTTGGGCTCTTGAAATCTCAGTGGTGGTGGTGCATGCCTTTAATCCCAGCATTCAGGAGTCAGAGGTAGGTGGATCTCTGTGAGTTCAAGGTCAGCCTGATCTACAGAGTGAGTTCCAGGACAGGCAGAGCTACACAGAGAGACCCTGTATTAAAAAATAAACAAACAAAAGAGAAAGAAAGAAAAAAGAAAGAAGCCCAGGAAAAGAGAGGATGGACTCCTGGACCAGGGCTGAGGTAAAAGACAGAAATAATACCAGACTGTCGATTGGGACCCACAGATCTACACAGGGTGGGTCTCTGTTTCTAGTTCCCTATCGCCTGGCCTCTCTTGTTCTGAAGTGATCATGATAAAAACACGATGCATAGAAGAGACAAGCAATTCAGGCTCCTTCAGATCTTGGCAGCTTCCTAAGACAAGTTTCGTTGGGCTGTGTGTGGCCACTGCAGGCTGTGAACCCAACAGGCAGGTTAAGGAACAAAAAGATTGGTCCTCCTTCTCTCATACACTGCTATCCCAACATGCACTCGAACATCTAAAGGTAAACAAGGCTCTGTCCACAGTTTCCGAGAATCCATGCCAAACATGTACATCTGGGGCAAACATTTACATACTGTACCAGTTGGAAGGGTAGAGAACAGCCCACCATTGGGATCAGGGCACAGAGATTCCGGGAGGAGATGCATCACCTGGGTGTGACATGCTGTTCTGAGAAAGGGATGAACAAGCACTAAGACCCTGAATGCTAGAGATGGCTAGATGCTTAGTAGTGCTAGTGTCCAGTGTTAGGAGGAAGGTTGAGAGTCAGAAAATAAGCAGAGACCAGAAAGGCCGTAATAGCCAAGAGAAGAGCACTCAAAAGTCATAGAAAGCTTTTAAGCAACACAGTGACAATGGTGCCCTTCAGAAAGGTTATTGAGGCTGCTGAGGGGGGATGGATTAATAGAAGTCAGCTGATCGGCTGCAATCAGGGAAGATGGGGTATTGCAGACAGGAGTGGAGATATAGGTAATAAAGGATTTGAGAGCTGCCCAGGCAGTAGAAGGGACAGGCCATTCACAGGTGTCTTGATCACAGCCACCTGTGAATAGTATAGTAATAGTATAGCACAGTCACATAGACAACAGCCTTGGTTTTAGGTGGCTCTGGTGGGACTCTTCTTTTTTTTTAAATTTTTATCTTATGCGAATAAAACATGTTTTGCCCACATGTATAACTGTCTAAGAGTGTCAGATCTTGGAATTACAGACAGTTGTTAGCTGCCATGTGGATGCTGGGAATTGAACTCAGGTTCTCCAGAAGAACAGTCAGTGCTCTTAACTGCTGAGCCATCTCTCCAGTCCCAGGACTCTTTTTCTTGACCTTGTTATTTGGATACATTCCAAAGCCATAGACATCTACATATCTATTTCCCGACTTACATTTGCTTCTTCACACCACCCTGTAAATTTTTAAAAGCTTAAAACTCAGCACTACTTGCAAGGTGGTTGCAGAAATCACAATCTCTTCAATACTAGAGGCATGTATTGCCTTTCAGTAAGGAAAGTCTCTTATGTAATTACATCATTATTTTAGTAAGGAAGTTACATTGGCATATTGTGATATATACATCATACAGCAAGCACTACACACACACACACACACACACACACACACACGCCTGGCTTTTTATTGTTGTTTTTGTTTCTTTCTCTATTTTGTTTTGTTTTTTTGAGACAAAATTTCTCTAAGTAGCTCTGGCTTTCCTGAAACTCACTCTGTAGACCAGGCTGCCCTTGAAATTATAGAGACCTGCCTACCTTTGCCTTTTAAGTTCTGGGAACGAAAGTGTGTGCCACAACCACCAGCAATCAAATAGCATTTTTTAAAGCATCTTCTGGAAAAATAGCCAGCACTTTTAACTGCTGACCCATCTCTCAAGCTAAGCAATGGCTTTATTTATTTATTTGTTTGTGTGTGTGTGTGTGTGTGTGTGTGTGTGTGGTCAGAGGACAACTTGCAGGAGTCTGTCCTCTTCTACCACCGGATGGGGTTCTGGGGCTTGAACTTGGGTCCTCAGGTGTGCCAGCAAATTCTTTTTATCCACAGAGCTACCTCACCAAGTCACAGAGCTGCTACGTTACTCTGAACATGTCCTGTAGCCAATCAGGAATCATGCGTTAGTTTTTGTGTCTTTCTCTCTTACTTTTTGCTCTATATCTGAGACAATTTATTGACACAGAGTCACGCTACATAGCGAGGGCTGTCCTCAAACTTGGGATCCTCCTGCCTCAGCCTCCTGAGGGCTGAGATTTCAGTTGTATGCCACCATGCCCAGCTTCTGAACCACTAATGATAATTCATTTACTTTGTTGTATACAATATAGGTTACATCTTAAGGACAATGTCCTCTATAACCACAGGGCAAGAACTAAATCAGAAATGGGACATTGATGTTATATAATCTATGTCTACTTCTTCAGGTGTTTCTAAGAATAGCTTTTATACTGTTTAGACTCTATCAAAGGATACACACTGGACTCCACTGATGTATCTTTGTTTGCTTAGTCCTCCAAAAAAATGACTCAACATGCTGTTCCACTCATGGCCAAGGCTCATCTCTCTCATCTTAACTCAACCCATTTCTAACAACCTGTTTTGCCACGTGGCCCATAGCTTACCTATTTCTTTACATCTTGCTTCTTGGGAGGCTGGATCACCACATCTTTCCTGACTGTCCTTCTTCCTCTTTACCTATGCTCAGATATCCCACCTGCTTCTAAGATGTCCTGCCATAGGCAAAAACAATCCCTTTATTACCAATGATATTCACAGCATACAGAAAGACATCCCACATCATGTGTCTGATGGTCAAGGAGGCCAAAGGAGGGCACTGGATCTCCTAGACCTGAACTAACACAGTAGCGAGCTTCCATGTGAGTACTGGAAACTAATCTAAGGCCTTCTGCAAGAGCTATAAGTGCTCTTAGCCTCTGAGCCTTCTCTCCACCACCACCCCATTTCTATTTTTTAAAAGATTTATTTATTTATTATGTATACAGTATACAGAAGAGGGTACCAGATGTCATCATTGATGGTTATGAGCCACCATGTGGTTGCTGGGAATTGAACTCAGGACCTCCAGAAGAACAGTCAGTGCTCTTAACCCCTGAGCCATCTCTCCAGCCATTTCTATTTTTAATCTACATTTATAGAAGCCTTAACACGACTTCATATTTACCACCAACCCAGTACCGTATGGCAGAAATAAAATTCAGTAAGAATTTGGATATCCTTAACAGACATATTGCTGTCAGTGTCACACAGTGAGGTAAGAGACTAGAGTGAAATTTACGCCCACGTGGGCTACAGTTGGTGGCAATAGTCCAACTTTGAACCCAGGGTTGTAGGGATTACACTGTGAGGAATAAGAAACTTAAAAGTGCCTAGGGATACAACTTAGTTGATACAGTGCTCTCTAACATACATAAAGCCCTGGGTTTCATCCCAATACTGCATAAACCATGTCTGGTGATGTATGTCTGTAATATCTGCCTGTGGAGAAAGAAGGAAGATCAGATGTATAAGACCATTGTTGCAGAATATTTAACTATGCGAAGATGTGTTGCATTTGCTTATAGAACACTTGTTCAATTATGTAAAGATGTGATGCATTTGTTTAACTATGTAAAGAGTTTAACTATGTTGCTGTTTTACTTTGCCTGCCTAAGGCACCTGAATGGTCTAATAAAAAGCTGAATGACCAATAGCTAGGGAAGAGGTAATAGGTAATATTTGAGGCCAGAGAGAGTAAGAGGAGAAATTTAGCCTGGGGGAAGGAAGAAAAAGAGATGCCAGGGGCCAGGCAGGCAGGCATGGAGGACAGTCAGGCATGGAGGAAGCAGGAAAAAGAGGACATATAGAATGAAAAAGGTAAAAATCCCTGAGGCAAAATATAGATGAATAAAAACAAATTAAAAGAGCTAGTGGGACAAGCCTAAGCAAAAGTCAAGCATTTATAATTAGTAATTCTTCATGTCTTTATTTGGGAGCTGGCTGGGGGACACTCCCCCCTCCAAATCTACAACTACAGGCCATTGGATTCAGTAGGTTATAAAAAAAAAAAAAAAAAAAAAATGAGACGAAAGTGTGACAAGGAAGTGTTGTGGGAGGCAGGACCCAGGCAGAACGGGAGGGAGTGTTGATGGTGGATGCGATCAAGACACATTATTGTATACATGTATGAAATAGGAGAATATTCTAAAAAAACTTAAAATTTTAGGTCATCTTCATTTACATAATGAGTTTGAGGTTAGCCTGAGATTCAGGTGACCCTGTCTAAAAAAACCCAAAACACTTAAAAGCATTTTTAAATGTTCAAGGGATTTGTAGATGTGAAGAAACGGACAGCAGGATAGAACCCTCTCACATTCGCACAGGAAGAATGAATGAAAAATAAAACTGTGACCTGAACATGGTGGCCCTGAGCACTCAGGAGGTAGAGGTAGGGGGATCTCTGAGTTGGAGATCAGCCTGGTCTATACAGTGAGATCCAGGGCAGCCAGGGCTACACAGAGAAGCCATGTCTTGAAATAACGAAAGAAAAAAAAGAAAGAAAAGGAGAGAGGGAGGGAGAGGAGGGAAGAAAGGAAGAAAGAAAGAAAGAAAGACAGGAAAACGAGTCAGCTGTGACATGAGCATATGGGAAGCCGTGGCTGTCCGTGCCTCCTCCGTATCTGTCTTCCGGGTCATCGGGAAACCACGTGGTCTGTCTAGCTGGGACTTCCGGTGAATGACTTAGCCTCATTTGCAAGCTCCACCCTATGCGTTTTTCCCTTGCTCCAGAGTTGGCTGCCTATTTTGGGCCTCGGAGGGACCCGTAGACGCAGTCTCTTCCTGGCGTCCGTAGCCGGGGAACCCGGCGTCTGGCGGTTCAGGTTTTGGTCCGAGATGTCTGGTGAGGAAGCCCGGTTCAGGGCAGAGTCCTCCGAGGCCCGTGCGGCCGCGGTCAGCGACATCCAGGAGCTGATGCGTCGCAAGGAGGAGATCGAGGCGCAGATTAAAGCCAATTATGACATCCTGGAGAGCGTGAGTGTGGCGAGGGCTCCGGCGGAGAGGAGCGGGAGGCGTGCGGATGCGAGGCCCTAACTGCCATGCATTAACTAAGCGCTTTCCATTTGTTATCCCTTGATAACCCCTTCACGTGGCATTTATTTTTATTTTCCGAAGCTTTAACTTTGTGTTTTTAATGCAACCCAACCTGGCCTCGAACTCGTGATCTTGCTTCAGCTTTCCAAGTGCAGGATTTACAGGCCTGTGCCACCATGACAGGCTGGAAGCATTAGTTAAACTGCGTTGGTCATAAAGATAGAATATTTGCCGAGGCATAGTGATAATCACCACTGTCATCGTTCATAGGTTACCAGGTTTGACGTGCCTTGCCACCGCTTTTTATTAGGACGTAATAAACGCCATTTGTGAAAATTAACTGGGCCTCTTGTTAAAATGCAGGTTGTATAGCCAGGACAGCATCCTCACTTGGAATCCAGACCCTTGGAAGGTGGAGGCAGGAAGATCTGGAGTTCAGGTTTATTCTTGGCTACATAGATAGCTCTAGGCCAGCTTGGGCCATCTTGGGCACTGTCTCAAAAACAAAAAACAGATTTTAATTGAGATGGGGAGTAGACTCTACACTTCAAGAAAATTCCCAGCCATGCTGCTAAGGGACTGCTTTAAGTGACAGATAAGCACATTATCCTTACTGTAAAATCGGAAAACTGAGTCCCAGAGTGGATCGAATGCTTGCCAAATTAGGAAGTGGCAGTGGTAGGTCAGGTTCTGTGATCTGTCTACCTCCAAAGTAGACTTTTTTTTTTTTTCCTTCTTGAGCCACAGTCAGTTTGTAGAGGAAGGGGAGGCAAAATCAGACCCTGATAGGCTGGGAAGAATGACTTTTCGATGATGGGTATAAGATGATGTGTCAGGTAGAAGTGCCGTGTTTTGGGATATTAGTTAAATGTAGTTGTTTATTTCTGTTTTTTCCTCTTTTTGGTGTATGTGGGGGGGCATCACTCAGCTCCCAAGTAAATACATGGAGGCTTAGTCTTATTTATCAATTCCTAGCTTTAGCTTGGTTTGTTTCTAGTCAGCTTTTCTTAAATTAGCCTGTTTCTCTTTAACTGCATTTTGCTTTTAATTTTCTTTATTCTATATATTTTTCTTTACTTCTTACTCTGTGGCTGGTTGTGTAGCTGGATGGCTGTGTGGCTGGATGGCTGTGTGGCTGGTTGTGTGGCTGGATGGCTGTGTGGCTGGATGGCTGTGTGGCTGGATGGCTGTGTGGCTGGATGGCTGTGTGGCTGGATGGCTGTGTGGCTGGATGGCTGTGTGGCTGGATGGCTGTGTGGCTGGATGGCTGTGTGGCTGGATGGCTGTGTGGCTGGTTGTGTGGCTGGATGGCTGTGTGGCTGTATGGTTGTGTGGCTGGATGGCTGTGTGGCTGGATGGCTGTGTGGCTGGATGGCTGTGTGGCTGGATGGCTGTGTGGCTGGCCCCTGGTGTCTTCCTCCCTCTTCTTTTCTCCATCCTCCTATTTATTATTTCTGTCTGGCAGCCCTGCCTATCTCTCTCTTGCCCTGCTATTGGCTGGTCAGCTCTTTATTAGACCAATCAGGTGTTTTAGGCAGGTAAAGTAATACAGCTTCACAAAGTTAAGCAAATGCAACATATCTTTGCATCATGAAACAAATACCCCACAGCATAAACATACGATGCATCTTAAAATAATATTCCACTACAGCACCACATACCAGGTACAATTTTACTAGGGGCTGACCAGATGCTTGAGGTACAGGCTTATATATGTGCTGTATCAGGAAACTGTCTCACTACACTGTTAAGTTGGTGTGTGCTCCTGAAGCTCAAAGTCAGGGCCTGGAGAGATAGCTCAGTGGTTAAGAGCGCTGGCTACACAATCATGAGCATTGCAGTGGGGACCTAGCACCTACTGTATAACAAACATCTGTAGCTCCATACCCTTGTGGATACATTTAAACAGACACATTAACAAACACAAATCTTTTTTAACCTGTGTGTGTATTTGTGTGTGAAAGGAGAAATGACTTACTTAAAGTCATATGTGGGTTTAAACCTTAGGGTTGGTTAAGTAGAATCAAACATCTCTTGTATTATTCTTTTGGTATTGGCCTTCTATTTACCATTTAGCCAGTAGTGGTGACATGTACTTGCAGTCTCAGCACTTAGGAGGCTAAGACAGGGAGATTGTCCCATATTCAGGGCCAGTCTGATCTACACAGAGTTCCAGGATTATATAGTGACATAGCAAGACAAAACAAAACAGCATTTGGGTGGGGAAGGGGAAGGAACCTGGGGGTGTAGCTCTGTTTGTAAATTGCATCCCTCAAAAGTCTAAAGACCTGAGTTCAGTCCCTAGAGCCCATGGGTAGAATGATGCATGTTTGTAATCCCAACTGAAGAGACAGAGACAGGAAGATCCCCAGGGTTTCTGGCCAGCCAGTCTAGCCTGATGAGCTCTAGACCATTGAAACACCCTATCTCAAAGGCAGTAGATGATGTTCCTGAGATGACCCCAAAGATTATCCTGTGACCTGCACTTGCTTGTCATGCACATGTATCCCAACACACAGGTTACATATGCATATACACACATGCATTAAAAGACCAAATAAAAGGAAAATTTATAATTATATTGGACATGGAATGCGAGGCTACTTTCTCTGAAATACAAGGTGATAGTGTATGTTAATTGCCTTTAGCTAATTTGCTGTTTGGTTGCTGCGGGCTTTCAGTGTCAATGTCTGCTCTGATTTTTTTTTTTTTTTTTTTTTAAGACATGTTCTTAGTATGCAACCCGGGCTATGTAGTGAGACCCTTCCGTAAAAGAGAGCAGGGAAGGGGAGGTAAGGTAAAGAGAAAGAAAAATGATACATTAGATATCAGTATTAAAATCATTTATTTCATAGTACTTAGTCAAGAGTGCGAAAAGAGAAGGCACAGGATGGGAAAGATCATCTGATGAGAAGCTAGTTCCTGGCATATAATAAATAAACAGCAGTAATAAACACACAAATAACATACTTAGAAAAAGGCATAGGATTTAAATGGACATCCCTCAAGTGAAATAATATATGTGGTTGGTAAATAATGGTAACACATTGGAATCAGGGCCTGGAGAGAAGGCTCAGCAGTCAAGAGCACTGGCTGCTCTTGTAGAAGATCTGGGATCAGTTCCTAGCACCCATGTGCTAACCTACAACCACCTGTAACTCCGATTCCAGGGAGCTGATGCCTCTTCTGCTTGTTGTGGGCCATGCATGCACGTGGTTCATATATATACATGGAAGTGAAACACTCAAACACAAAATAAATCTTCTTTTTAAAATATTATATTTTTATTTTATGTGAATTGGTGTTTTGCCTGCATGTGTAACTGTATAAGGGTGTCAGATCTTGGAATTGCAGACAGTTGTTAGCTGCCATGTGGATGCTAGGAATTGAACTCAGGTCCTCTGGAAGAACAGTCAGTGCTCTTAACCACTGAGTCATTTCTCCAGCCCCATATAAATCTTAAATAAATCTTAAAAACAAAATATGCTGAACAGTCATAGCTGTTAGGGAAATTAAAATCACAGTGAGATACTACTTTATACTCACTATAATGGGTATAATGAAAATGTAGGTAATATCTTAGGGACAATATGGAGAAATTGGGGATTTCATATAACTGTAAGATGCTGTAACTGCAGTCCAAAACTATTTAGCAATTTCTCGAAAAAATTAAAGTTACATAACCCAGAAAATCCATTCCTCCCATATGATAATTATGATAGTTGCAAATACATA
This sequence comes from Sigmodon hispidus, assembly GCA_004025045.1. Lineage (NCBI taxonomy): Eukaryota > Metazoa > Chordata > Mammalia > Rodentia > Cricetidae > Sigmodon > Sigmodon hispidus. The sequence goes on from PVIH01004389.1 coordinate 27,923, forward strand.
TTCATTCCAAAATTTGTACACATTGTTTAAAATATCCAAGAAGTGGGAAATGACACAAATATTCTTCAGGTAACAGATAAATAAAGTATAGTGTACCCATACAGTGGAATATTATTTGGAATAATAAAAGGAATGGTGAACTAATCGTACTATAATTAGTAGTAGCTCATGCTATAATGTAAATAAGCCTTGAAAACATAGATGAAGAAGTTATGAAGCCCCATGTATCATATTTGTTTTCTCTCTCTTATCTCGCTATGTACTTCTGGCTAGCTCCCTGTACTTACTATATAGCCCAGGCTAGTCTGGAACTCTTGGCAATCTTCCTGCTTCATCCTCCTGAGTGCTGGGATTATAGGTAGGCACCACTGCACCTAGCTTGGTTTTTTTTGACACATGTGGGTAAAAATCCAATCCTTGAATTCGCTCGTAGTTCAAGCTGGCCTCAAATTGGTAATTTTCCTGTTTTGGCCTGCCAAATGTTGGAATTATAAGCATGTGTCATTGTGCCTGGTGTTTTATGGTTTCATGTATATGATATACCCTGTGTTAATATGAGTCTCTAAAGTCTCCCTTGAAGACCTGAATGTTAAAAGTTTAGTGCCCAGGGTGATGCTCTTGAGACATGATGGAATCTTTAAGAGATGGAGCTCTGTAGGCCATTGGAATTACTGTTGATCATTGGAGGCATGCCCTTGCTGGGGTGGTTACTGTTGATCATTGGAGGCATGCCCTTGCTGGGGTGGTTACTGTGGATCATAGGAGGCATGCCCTTGCTGGGGTGGTTACTGTTGATCATAGGAGGCATGCCCTTGCTGGGGTGGTTACTGTTGATCATTGGAGGCATGCCCTTGCTGGGGTGGTTACTGTGGATCATAGGAGGCATGCCCTTGCTGGGGTGGTTACTATAGGTCATAGGAGTGCAGAGGTAGTAGAGTCACAGGCCTTTCCTTTTTCTTTTCTTGCTCCCAGGATCATGATGGAAGTGGTCTCCTCCATATGCTTCCATATAAATGCTCTGCCTCTTCACAAAGCTAAAGACAAAGTGTCTCCAAAAATATATACATGCATGCATACAAACAATGTGCCCATACAGTTCTGTACGGAAACTTCAAAACCGTGAGCCTGAATGAACCTTTTCTCTCTATGTTGATCATAACACTCGGACTTTTGTACAGACATTTAATGGTTGCCAGAGGTTTGGGTAAGGGGAGGATGCAAGTGTTTGCTTATGGGTCCAAGGTAGGTTGGTCAGGCTTTCTCTACCTGCCCCCTCCTGTGTCTTTAAGACCTGCCCCCCTTTTTTGAGACCAGGTTTTGGTATGCAGTCAGACTGTTTTGAATTTCAAATCCTTCTGCCTAAGTCCCCTAAATGCTGGGACTGTAGGAGTGGGCTTTCAAAGGTTTGGTTTTTTTTGATGGTGGGGGGTTGTTGATGCAAATGTACTGAAACTGACATGACAGTGGTGGTGAGTTATTAACTCTTTGACATATTACAAACCGTTGAGTTGTATACTTTCAATGGCTCAGTTATCTGTATATGAATTCTGTTATAACTGTTTTAAATGGAGGACCCCAGGTTAGCTCCCAAAAGGAGTATTTTTCTTGACTACTGGAGAACTGAAAGAACTGGCACAGTCCTCCTGTCTCACCTTACCTTGAGATCCTTGACTTGATCCCATCGTCCTCACAGACTCACAGTTGGAAGTTCTGGGGAGCAGGAGGTGGACTTATCTGGGACCACTATTCAGTCTACCACACTGAAGGTGCCTGCCTCTCCACTAAGGCTCATTCAAGTCCGTGTATTAGTCTTCCAGCAGGTGTGTGTTGTATTCCTATTATGTAGCCAAGGTAACTGAGGTTTGGAACTCGCCTTAAACAAGAATGCCCAGCTTGTGTGCAGCAGAACTGGAACTGAGATCAAAGTCTGGGCAACTGGGCAGGCCCCACAGCGCAACACATTCCATTGCTTTTGTGCTTTGCCCTCTGATTTATGTAGGGAAACCTCAGAAAAAACTTAAGGTGTGCTGGTTCAGTCCTGTAATCCCAGTACTTGGTAGGCTGAAGCAGGAGGATTGCCATGAGTATGAGGTCTTTCTGAGCCACTGGGTGAGAACCTGCTTGAAATAAACACTTGCTAACATAGGCCCTAAAGCAGAGGTACATCTAGTTCCAGTGAGTCAGGAGGCCGAGGGAAGAGAATCTGTGAATCCCAGGGAACTGAGAACAGCCTGAGTAAACATAGGTAAAGTGTTAAAATGAGTGTATTGTTTGAGTAGGGAATATATTCCCAATGTTCAGATTCAGAACCTATTAATGACTATCAAATGGAAAAGTTCTCTCTTTTCCCTAAGTCCCAGCCACTGAATTTCTTTCCCTGGAGTTGGCCAGTACCATCCGGTGAGTAATGAAAAGAATCTTGGTAGGTAGACCTCGTATGCCTTTTTATTTTTTTGAAAAGTCGAAAGGCTACAGCTGGATCTCTCTGGTGTTTATACTCCCCAGCATGAAGGCTTTAGCCAGGTGTCAGCTGGGAAGGAGGAATTGGAAGGGTCAGGTCAGGGAGAGGACTAAGGACCCTCTGAAGGTTCTTTCGGGGTTTTGTTGTTGCTTTAACTAATTGGTTTTGGAGATCTCCTGTGTCCTGGGCTGATATTGAACTCCCTGTGTAGCCAAGGATGACCTCCAACTTCTGATCCTCCTGCCTTTGCATCATTCACCACCACACCTGGCTTGTGCTGTGCTAGGGCTGGAGTCCAGGGTTTCATACATGCTAGGCAAGCACTTTAGCAGCTGAGCTACATCCTATGTCCCTAGCTCTATTTATTAAGCCTTTTTTTATTCTGCAGAGAATCAAATCCAAGGTTTTGCATATTCCAATCAAGTGTTCTACCACTGAGCTACAGTCCAGCCCTGGCACCTTTGGCTTTGTGTGCACTGTTTTCATGTATTGCTTGCATCATTTTTTAAAGGCTTTATTTTACTAATGTGTGTACAGTGGGGGTGTATGTGTGTGGGTGCATTGGTGCTCAGTATGTACAAAGGCCCAAGGACAACTCTGTGGAATTTGTCTTTCTCTTCTACCTTTATGTGGATCCCTGATGTTGGACTCAGGTTGTTAATCTTTATTCACTGATTCCTCTTCATGGCCTCATTGTTTTCATTAGTCCCCAGTGAGGAGGGTAGCTGTAAGGACACAGGTAAAGAGCCTGGTATGTACCAAAGAGGTCACTATGTGGCCTCTACTGTCACTTTCGTCCTAAGTTAGAAGGACAAGGGTCTAGGGGATTGCATCATAATGTCCTTACCTGTGAGATCTTTTTAACCACAAGTCTTTCTTCCAGCAAAAAGGAATTGGGATGAACGAGCCACTGGTGGACTGTGAGGGCTATCCCCGGGCAGATGTGGACTTGTACCAGGTCCGAACAGCAAGGCACAACATCATCTGTGAGTGACCCTCCCTGGGGCTCTGTCTTAGCTTGTGATGGGGGTGCTGAAGACATGAGCGTGATTAGTGTCGAGCATCACAAAGCTTTTCTGCTTTAAAAGAATATCTTGTCACCCCTGGGGGACTGACAACCGAGGGAATAGGGAATAGGGTAGACTGAAGAGTTCCTTGTTGACAGTTTGTTTAAGTGCTTTGCTTCAAAGCCGGATGTGGTGTCATGTGCCTTTAATCCCAGCACTGGAAGCAGAAGGAAGTGGATTGATCTCTGAGGTTAATAAGGCCAACCTGGTCTACAGAGCAAGTTCCAGGACAGCTACCTGTAGAAAGACCCTGTCTAAAAACAAACAAAAAACACAAACAAACTAAAAAAATAAAAAACAAACAAAAAGCTTTGTTTCCAACTGAGCAAGGTGGTGCACACCTATAATGATCAGGAGTCCAAGGCTCCTCTGAGCTGTATAAGAAAGTAAAAAGCGGGGCTGGAGAGATAGCTCAGCAGTTAAGAGCACTGACTGTACTTCCAGAGGACCAGGGTTCAATTCCCAGCATCCACATGGCAGTTCACAACTGTCTGTAGTTCCAATTCCAGGCAAACACCAAGGCAAATAAATAAATAAATAAGTTAAAAAAAAACAAAAGAAAATTCTATTATGAATTAACAGTAGAGGCCTGTACCAGTGTTGCTTACAAGCCCCATCAAATCATGGAAGTAGATCTGATTCTCAGGATAGTGACCTGACTGCCACCATTCAATCAGAAGAGACCTGGACTGGTGCTCACCAGGGACCCTTGAAGTGCGCAGTACAAGAGTCAGCAGAAACCAGGCCCTGCCTCTGTCTTCAGGGCCCACAGGCTGTGTTCCAGTCAGGAGGCAGATGATGGGAGGAAAGGTCTTGGTGCCCTACCCTCACCTACTGAGTCAATGAATGTTTTCCTCTCATGGCCCCTTCTGCTTGCAGGCCATCTCTATCCTAAGTAATCTTGTATGTGTTCATTTTGTTAATGAAGTAACTAGCAGAACATGGCGCCTGGAGAGGATAATAGGGTTTTGCTTCTACCATGACAAGCTACAGACATGTATTATCTCTTTCTGTCTGGAGATGTCCAGATGGTCTTACTGACAAAATCAAGGTGTCAGCAGGGCTGGTTCCCCTTGTCTGGCAGGGAGGGTGTATCTTGTCTTTCCCAAGGCCACCTGTGTCTCCTGGCTCTTGGCCATCCTCTGTCTTTAGAAGCAGTGATCACACCTTTTTGCCTTTGCATGTTATCTCATCTTTCCTCTGGTCTTCCTGCCTCCCTCTTTAACTTGTTAAAACCCTCTGATAGTAGTAGGTCCTCCTGCAAAATCCAGGTTCCTCCCTCCTCTCAAGAGCCTTCCTTTTGTTTCCCGTGGTCTGGTGTGCACCAGCTTTGGGGATGAGGATGTGAGCATCTTTTCCTTGGCACTGGGAGATGACCCGCTCTCCATCCCACTCGCATCAGGAGATTAATCACCCACCATTTGCACTTCATGATTTCCATGGTTCGTGCCCCAACTATGGTTTCATCTGCAGTGATTTGGTGATGAGCCTGCTTCTCAAAAATAGGATGCAGAGTAAGATATAAAGCCACAGTGTGATGATAGAGCACCTCAGCATCCTCTCTACCCTGAGTATTCTGGTTTTTAAAAGTTTCAGCTTTACATGAAAGCAACTGAGGAACCATCCTAACTAAGGCAGCCAGGTGTCTCTGAGCTGCCGAGCCCCCAGGGATATGGCCCACTCACTTCCACATTGTTAGCAGGACCTTGGGGAAGTTTGAAGAATGCTGATTTTTATTTTGATGACTAACTTCATGTTTCAACCCATTCTTTTCCCATTAGTTTAAAGTAAGAGTGCATACACACACACACACACACACACACACACACACACACACACACACACACACGGGGATGGAACCTAGGGTCTCATGCTAAGTGTTTACTGTACCATTGAGTTACACTGCAATTCTAGCATAGATTTTCAGTTATGCTTATCCTATTTCTGCACTTTTTAAAAAATATTTATTTTATGTACAGTGGTGGTTTTCCCTGAAGACAGTTGTGAGCTGCCATGTGGATGCTGGGAATTGAACTCAGAACCTCTGGAAGAACAGTCAGTGCCCTTAACCGCTAAGCCATCTGTCCAGCCCCTATTTCTTTTTTTTTTTTTTTTTTTTTTTTTTTTTTTTTTTTTTTTTTTTTTTTTTTTTTTTTTTTTTTTTTTTTTTTTTTTTTTTTTTTTTTTTTTTTTTTTTTTTTTTTTTTTTTTTTTTTTTTTTTTTTTTTTTTTTTTTTTTTTTTTTTTTTTTTTTTTTTTTTTTTTAAAACTTTCAGCCCCTATTTCTGCACTTTTTACACTGTTCTATTTTCTGTGTTAATTTTACATTGTTTTTAATGACTTTATTATGTGTTAATAATATGGTTGAACGATTCCTCCTCATTAATATTCTTTTGAAAAACTCTTCCCACAAGTTTATTGCATTTTTAAACAGGGACTTTTCTTAAAAAATAATCCTAGGCCGACATTGAAATTGGGAGCATAATGCAGGGATGTCTCATGCTTTGTCCCCAGTCTTCTCTAGCCACCAGCCCAGCAAGTGTTAGCATGGTACTTGGTTTTGAAATAATTTCTGTCAAAGCATTTATTCAGGTGATGAAAACCTTTTGAATTCTGATATGGAATTGAAATGTATTGGTAACCAAGCAATTCTTCTGCTCCCCACCGCTGTGTGGTGAATATGAACGGTGCAGGCGTTTGTGGAGGTTCTGAGGCTCCTCGTGGGCTTCACCACTCAGAGTGGCTTTTCTAGTCATAGTGACCATATATGACGTCAACTTTGCTTTAAACCTTTTTGATCTGGTGCCTAGTTTGTTTTGTTGTTGTTGTTGTTTTTCCTCACATCTGCTTCTGTGGCTGAGTCCCCAGTCCTGTGATGCCTGAGGGCTTCATTGCTTCACAGTGACAGGAATGTCAAACCAGGTTAGATAACCAAACAGCTCACAGTCAAAAGCTCCTGCAGAGTTGGAGAGTCTGTGACCTGTGGGTGCCAGGTGTAGGTTGACAGATGGACTGAAAGTACCAGATTGCCTTTGAGACTACAGACAAATTATGAGTGACCTGGGTTGATATAAAGAGTGGAATGCAGAGAAGGAGGAAAAAATCATTTTTTTTTTTTTTTAGGTTTAAAAGGATATTAGATGCCTGCTGCCTGCAGGACTAGCTTCCAGACAGGAGCTGGTGGACTGGCATGGTAGTTCATTATTTAATGTTGATTTTTATTTGTGTGTAGGTGTTTGCCTGCTTATGACATATGTTCCAGGTACCTGCAGAGGACAGAAGAGGGCATTAGATACCCAGGACTAGAGTTACAAAAGGTTGTGAGCATATGTGTGGGTTCTGAGATCAGACCTGGATCATTTGGAAGAGCAGCCAGCATGCTTCACTGCTGATCCATCTCTCCAGCCCCTGGTTCAACATGAATTAGCTTTTAGCACTGAAAAATTATTGGGTGTTTCCCCATCAAAGCCCTCAATTTTTAGATTTTCTAGAAAAGCCAAAGGTTTGGCAGCACTGAATTTGTCTCAAGCCCTGTCAGTTGGCAGGAGCTCAGTGGTAGTTAGTTGCCTGCCCCTCATTGAGCATCCTCATACATGAGTTACTAGGGTTTTGGCTCTTTTTTTTTTTTTTTTTTTTTTTCCTGTACAAGAATTTAAGAGAAGGGGCAGAAGGGATGGGTCATTGGTTAAGAGCACTGGCTGCTTTTCCAGAAATCCTGAGTTCACTTCCCAGCATCCATATGGTAGCTTGCAACCATCTATAACTGTAGTCACATAGAATTCGATGCCCTCTTCTGGTGTGCAAATGTACGTACAGACAAAATACCCATATACATAAAGTACATAAATATTTTTTTAAAAGAATTTAAGATTAAAAAATAAGGTTGTTTTGTTTGTTTATTTAAGACAGATTTGTGTGTACCTCAGGCTAGCCTTCACTTCAGCATTTAGCTGAGCATGGACCTTGAATTTGATCCTTTAGCTTCCACCTCCTGAGTTCTTAAGTGCTGGGATTACAGCATGTACCACCACACTGGGTCACACAGTGCTGGGGCTTGAACCCCAGGGTCTGGTGGGTGCTCACACTCACTCTGGCAATGGATTTAACCCCCAGCCCCAACGACACCCTTTCAGCAGCCATTCTGCCTCACTCTTGTTTTGCTTGGTTTCCTTGAGACAGGGTGTCATGCACCCTATACTGGTCTCCTGGTCCTCCTGTGTCTGTCTCCAGGTGTTGGGATTGCAGATGCTGCAGCCTGTCCAACCACCCCACTTCTGTATGACTTCTGCAATTGTCCCTGTTCATACATGAGGTCATGGTTGCAGCTGGTTGTCCCTGATTTCTTGTCACCTTTCAGGCCTCAGCAGGGGCGGTTCTGCTTTTGAGGGACCTCCTTGATGTCCTGATTTATGTGGTATTCACCTGCTCTGTAATCACCTTCCTCACTAGACAGCTCAGTAGTGAGGCTAGGTTGCCTCTGTGTCTGCTTTATGGGTTTGTCTGCCCCTTGGACTCTGGATTTATGTCTAGCAGCAATAAGCACTCTTTAAACATTCTATTATGTTATTACTTTTTCGGTTGCTGTGACAACCTGAGAAAAGAGTCTTAAGAAGGAAGAGTTGTTCTGGTTTACAGTCCAAGGGTGTAGTCCATTCTGGTGGAGAAGGCCTAATAGCAGGAGCTTCAGGTACCAGTGTACAATATGCCTGTATCAGGAGGCAGAATGCTGAGTGCCAGTCCTCAGTCCAAGATTCATGGGCTGGTGCTGCCCACATTCAGGGTGCACTACCTTTCTTCCTCAGTTTAACTTCTGGGAAATGCCCTTGAAGACGCTTCCAGAAGCTTATTATCTTGGGTGATTCTCAGTCTCATGAAGTTGACAAGATACAGTATTGCAGTGAGCAAATTCAGGTGTCTCATCTCATCCACCCCATATCCTCTGACATGCTGTTCTCTTCCCAGGTCTACAGAATGATCACAAGGCAGTGATGAAGCAGGTAGAGGAAGCCCTACACCAGCTACATGCTCGGGACAAGGAGAAGCAGGCCCGGGACATGGCTGAAGCCCAACAGGAGGCCATGAGCCGCAGGCTGGACTCTAATAGTCCAGTCCTACCCCAGGCCTTCGCCAAAGTGAACAGTATCAGCCCTGGTTCCCCGGCCAGTATTGCGGTAATCCTGCACACACCTCAGCATCATTACTGAGATAGACTTTACGCTCACTAAGAGAACAGAGTAATTATAGAGCTGTGCATCCAGCTCTGCAGCTGGGTTCCAGATATTTTCATAGTTTCTAAAAAGAAGCCCGCTGGTCCTGGACAAGCCACCTGGGACTTAGCAACCACCGGTCTTTGTGTCTGGGCCGATCTGCCTGTTCGGTACATTTCATGGCAAGGCCATGATAGGTGTTGTTTGTGTTTGCTTTCTTTCACTGAGTCCCCTTTTCAGAGTTTATTCAGAGATTAGTCATATATCTAGGCTTCTGACATTTTATAGCCAAATAATATACCACTGTATAATAGACATGTTTTGTTTGCCAGTTAATGTATGTTTGTTTGGGTAGCTTCTACTTTGGGACTATTCTGAATGATGCTTCTGTGAATATTCATGTAGAAATGTATATGTGGCATGCGTTTAAATCCTTTGGGGTGGTACTGCTCTTCTCCTTATTTGGCCTATGAGGAAAAGCCACACAAATGTGAAACAACCTGAGCTAGAACACAGCTCCTGGGAAGCAGAACTGGATTCTGAATCCAGATCCTACAAATTATCTTGTGACCATTAAACCCTCAAGACTGGGGCCTGGAGGGATGGTTCAGTGGTCAATAATAATTAAAATCATTTTTTAAAAAGGTTCACAAGACTGCTGGGTATGGTAGCATATGTTCATAACCCCAACTACTCATGTGATTGAGGTAGGACCATCACAAGTTTGGGCAATTTACCAAAATCCTATTTTGAAATTAAAAATGAGCCCAGTGATGCATACCTTTAAATCCAGCACTTCAGAGACAGAGGCAGGCAGATATCTGTGAGTTAGAGGCCAGCTTGGTCTACAAATTGAGTTCCATTGACAGGCTCCAAAAGCTACACAGAGAATCCCTGTCTCAAAAAACAAAAACAAGGGGCTGGAGAGATGGTTCATCAGTTAAGAGCACCTACTGTTCTTCTGGAGGACCTGAGTTTGATTCCCAGCATCCACATGGCAGCTAACAACTGTCTGTAATTCCAAGATCTGACACCCTTACACAGTTATACATGCAGGCAGAACACCAATTCACATAAAATAAAAATAACAAAAAAGTTAAAAGTGAAGAAGAAAGACAGAGGATGTAGCTTTTTAGTAAAGCTCTTGCCTATATTGGATTCCTAGTGCTGTAAACAATTTAAAAAGCCAAAAACAGTCAAGTCCTAAGACTGCAGACCGCAGCATTGCGCACCTAACTGCAGTCAGCCTGTGGCAGGTGTTTGTGAAAGGGATGAGCAAGTGGATGTCTGTAATCCTGAGGACTGAAACAAAAGGGCCATGTGCTGGCTCTGGCTGGCCTTAGGAACTTCTAGATCAAATGTTTGTCTTGTCCAGAAAAATAGCCCTATGTTAGCCTGCTCTTCTTGCCCTTGAACTTGGCTCAGAAACCTCAGAAGTTAGCTTTCTATGTTCCTCAAAGCCTCTGCTGGGCATGTCTGGACACCATTTGCTAGCTTGACTTAGAAGGAACCTGCAGGATGAGGTGGCCCACTGACCTACTGACCCTTCTTGTTTGAGGCATCTAAATCTGTGGCCTCTTGGCTTTGAGCTTGCCAGGCTCCCCTGTAGAAAATGAGCTCTTAACCTTGCCACTGAGTTGTGTATTGAGCAGTAAAAATGACCAGAAATGCATTCAACCTCATGGTTGGTTCCTGATTTCCTCCTTTCTTTAGGGCCTGCAAGTGGATGATGAAATTGTGGAATTCGGCTCTGTGAACACCCAGAATTTCCAGTCACTGCAGAATGTCGGGACCGTGGTGCAGCACAGCGAGGGGGTAAGTTAGGGGTGCTCTGGCATCTGGGTGCCTCACAAGCTGCAGAGGCATGTTGCTCACAGTTGTGGGTAGGGTCCTGCAGATTGAGGATGTGGTAGGGATGTTTCCTAGTCTGTAGATGGCATAGCTTACTCAAGTGATGGACTATTAGTTTCTTCACCGGGCCTCCACCCCTAAGTGATACTCATCTAACACCCAGTCTCCTACTCAGTCACACAGGGCTTAGGGAAACAGACCATAGCACTGGGCATCTGTCTGGGGTGTTTTTGGTTCAGAAAATTAGTAGTCTGTGTTGCATCCCTCTGCCTGGGATACTGCTCCTCCTCCCCTCTATGCAGTGGTGTTCTTGGTGTAAGCTTTCCCGGTCACCTTGTCTAACCCCTCCTCTGTGTCCAGTGCTGTTTGCACTAACTCTTTTGGAAAGTCGTTTCACTTTGGCACAGGCTCCATTTGTCCATCATTGCCTTCTCAAGACCTGTGATGTTTCCAGTTTCACACCAGCATGACCATGTTATGTGTGCATGCTTTTCTAGATGTGAACCACAAAGAAGACTTATGGGCTCTGGAGTGCCACTGAGGACCTTTTTTTTTTAAATTTTTATTTTTATTTTATGTGAATTGGTGTTTTGCCTGCATGTATAACTGTATAAGGGTGTCAGATCTTGGAATTACAGACAGTTATTAGCTGACATGTGGATGCTGGGAATTGAACTCAGGTTCTCTGGAAGAGCAGTCAGTGCTCTTAACCACTGAGCCATCTATCTCTCCAGCCCCTGAAGACTGTGTTTATTTGAGACAGTCTCTGTATCCCAGGCTGGCCTGGAACTCATTGTTCTTCCTCCATTGCATCCATCCCCCAGCACTGGAGTCACAGGTGTGTCCCCTTTGCTGGACTTGAGGTAGAACTGAGCCTCTCTCCAGCCACAGGACATATGTTCTTATTTCTCTGGCACATATTTCTGGAATTTATTTTGTAATTAGTGTGACACATTGCCAGTCTGCTTTTTTTCCCAAATAAGTGGGGTGGTAGTTGACTCAGTAGCATTTACTGTTATTAGTACTTTACACTGTCACCCCTGTTAATGTCAGATGTCTTTGTATGTGTGTAGTGTTCTTGTTCTAAGCCTTTTCTGGAATTGCTTAGGAGAATCCATTTGTCGTAGAGTTAGCAGGCTGAAACCACAGACACTGTTTGTCTGTCTAGAGTACTGTCCAGAACATGTTGGTAGATCTTGGTGGTGTGTGTGTTCATGTGTGTCACACACCTTATCCACCTACAAGTGAGGAACACTTAGAGTGTTTCCTGGTTCGGGTGACGACTGACAGATTGGTTTTAATCTGCTTTTTTTTTTTTTTTTTAATAGATAAATGCAGTCTCTTTTCTCTTTTAAAGATTTACTTATATGTGTTTTGCCTGCATTTATGTTTTGCATACTATAGGCATGCCTGGTACCCACATAGGTCAGGAGAGGGCATTGGATTCCCTGGGACTGGAGTTACAGATGTTAGCTGCCATGTGGGTGTGAGACTGGAATCCAGGTCCTCTGCAAAAACAGCTGGTGCTCTTAACCACTGAACCAACCATCCTTCCAGCCCCAGGTCTCAGCTTCTTCGTTAGGACTATAAATCTTCATTTTAGAATCTCCTTTAGAGGGCTGGAGAGATGGCTCAGAGGTTAAGAGCACTGGCTGTTCTTCCAGAGGTCCTGAGTTCAATTCCCAGCAACCACATGGTAGCTCACAATCATCTATAATGAGATCTGGCACCCTCTTCTGACCTGTGTATACAAAATAAATAAATCTTTAAAAAAGAAAAAAAAAAAGAATCTCCTTTAGAAGGAGGATCCCAATATGTCAAGTGCATAAAAGCCAAGTTGCATGTGAAGTTGGAGACCACACACTTGGTCCTGGCCCCAGCCCTCATAGCCCTGCCCAAGAGTCCAGGTTCTCATTGGCTGTGCTGTTAATGTTTTTGGTAGTTTCCAGTTATGTGAAGATTATACTCTCCTACACCAAACTATTTCATCAGATCTCCCTCCAGAAGTGCAATGTTTGGATCAAAAGTATATATTTTCAAAGGGAGAGAAGTCTTCATTGAAAAACCTTACTGTCTTGGGCTAGGAATCTGTGGCTCTGTGGTAGGTCTCTTTTAAGGTTCCAGGTCCTAGATTTGGTCTTGAACACTGATTTTTTTTTTTTTTTTGCAAGTTTTTTTGTTTTTGTTTTGTTTTGTTTTTTGAGGGGGTATTGTTGTTTTTGTTGTTTTGAGACAGGGTTTCTTTGTATAGCTCTGGCTGTTCTGGAGCTCACTATGTAGACCAGGCTAGCCTTGAACTCAGACATATCTGCCTGCCTCTGCCTCCTGAGTGCTGGTGGTATTAAAAGCATGCACCACCACCACAGTTGACACACTGGTTTTTGGTTTTTATTTGTTTTTAAGTGTGTGTGTGTATGTGTATATATATTTTATTATAAAAAACAATGCATATTTAGCCATTGAAATGTTGTAAGTTTTTAATTACAACATAAATATTGAAAACATGATTCAAAGTGAAAGAGACCTGGTATAAGGCTATATGATTCCACTCAGTGAAACTGTTAAAAAAGCAGATCCACAAAGCAGAAAGATAGAGGGGAGATTGATGGTTGCTGGGGCCACAGGGATAAGGATGGGGAGTGACTGCTGATGGTCTTTTGGATGATTCAGTGCTGGCTCATAACTTTCTGAGTCTAGGAAACCCAATGAACCATATACTTTTTTTTTTTTTTTTGATTTATTTATTTATTATGCATACAGTTTTACAGAAGAGGGCGCCAGACCTCATCATAGATGGTTGTGAGCCACCATGTGGTTTTGCTGGGAATTGAACTCAGGACCTCTGGAAGAACAGTCAGTGCTCTTAACCTCTGAGCCATCTCTCCAGCCCCCATATACTTTATTTTATGCAAAGTGTGTCTCAATAATAAATATAATGCCTATTCATCTTACAAACAAAATCACATAGTGCACAAATGTTTAAAAATCAATCCCTGTGTCTCTCCTTCCCTTAGTACTTCTCCTGTGTGTGCTGACTTCTGGACTGGGGGCTTGGCTCCAGCAGGGAACAGAAGGAGAAGGTCCTTGTGTTGAGAGCACTTTGTGGGGGCAGACATTAATTCAATAATCCCAGGCAATTTCACACCCTAACAAGTGTTCCAGAAGGAAGCACAGGAGGGTTGGAGGAGAGCAATGGGGTCCTGATTAGTTTGGGGTTGAAGGTAGTGGCCTTGGTGTGTTTAGAAGATGATTAAGTGTCTTGGTCACCAGAGAGCCTTCAGGCTAGTTCAGAGGCCGTGGGGGAGGAGGAGCCAAAGGATGTCGGTTGGAGCTTAAAACCAGGAGCATAGAGGACAGAGGCCAGGGTAGAGCTGGGAGGTGACCAGGTGTCAGCATTCAAGGCCAGCCTTGGAGTTTTCACAATGGTAACTGCCTTCCTTTCCTGGGAGCAGCAGGGAGGTGCTATACCTCCTAAGCTGGGGAGAGTTTGTCTTGGAGATTTCACTGGTGCTAGTTGGAGAGCAGGTTTAGGGGTCAGTTTCCAGCATCTGGGGCTGTGTCCTAATAGGGTCCTAAATAGGGACAAGTGGTTAGACACATGAACCTGTAGGAGACATTGCTTTTCAAATCACTGTACTTACCATTACTTTGAACTTGTATACAGCCCCTTACTGCCAGCTTCAGGACCTGTCCAGCTGGAAGCCCAGCGCTCTGTAGTTTCACAGTCAGGAAGAGGCATCTCAGCATTCTGCTTGAGTCCATTTTGAGTGTTAAGGAAGCTGAGGCCAGAGTGACTTTATTTGCCTTTCAGAAGCCCCTGAATGTGACGGTGATCCGCAGAGGGGAGAAGCAGCAGCTCAGACTGACGCCAACACGATGGGCAGGAAAAGGACTGCTGGGGTAAGTGTCTGCTTCATTCTTCATGCCACAGGATTGATGGAAGTTCTTAGGTGAGACTGAGGGCTAGGCAGTGAGTCCGCAGGTCATCTGAGAGTCTCTGCTTCTTTCATTACCGAGCATCAACTTTAAGGCAAAGGAAAAAGGCTGGTGAGATGGCCCGTAGGTAAAGGTTCTTTCTGCCAAGCCCTGTGACCTGAGTTTGATCCTCAGTAGCTACATAGAGACAGGAGAGGAACTGACTCCTACAAGTTGTTCATGCACACATCCAGACTCTGATGACACAATGAATATACTGAAAAATACAGTCTGGGGCTGGAGAGATGGCTCGACAGTTAAGAGCACTTGCTGCTCTTCCAGAGGACCCAGGTTCAATTCCCAGCACTCACATGATAGCTCACAGCTATGGGACATCCTCACACAGACCTATACGCAGGCAAAAACACCAATACACATAAGAGAAATAAATCATTTTTTAAAAAAGGTCAAATACAATCTTTAAAAAAGAAAGTGTTGATGAAAAGCCCCCTAGGGTGTGCCTCACCTGCAGTCTCACAGGATGGGGCCATCAAGCTTGAGCCATGTCTCTGTTTCCTTCACAGCTGCAACATTATACCTCTCCAGAGATGACTGTCCCAGGGACCTGCAAGGAAGCTGCTTCAGCTGGGCCCTGCACTTGGGCCTGGCAGGGATTTCCTCATTCTCTCCAGTCCCTGAAGTGTAAGAACATGGAAGAGAGTGGGTGAAGCCTGAACATCGAGGTGGAAGAAGTGCTCTGGCCTCCTGGTGTAATCTCTCTGGATTGAGGCATTATTAAAAACGTGATTTGTGCCTAGCTAAGTCTTGTGCGAATTAGGCCATATCCCTATCTGGGAATTCTCTACATTGAGCCAGTGAGTTGGAATGATTCTGGCAGGTAGTGATCTGATTTCATTTTCTTTTATGAGACAGAGTCTCACTGTGTAGTTCTGGCCCTCCTGGAACTCGCTGTGTAGACCAGGTTGGCCTTGACCTGATAGAGATCTTCTTGCCTCTGCCTCCTGTGTGTTGGGATAGAGGCATGCACCTCCTTGCCTGCCTAGACCCCGAGGGATATTTATTGTACATGCATAATTTTTACCTAAGTTTTGAGGATTTCATACATGCATATAGTATATTTCCCTCCTACTTGATTCCACCTTCAGTTCCTCTCAGATTTCCCTCATATCCACTTCCATCTTTTTATCTTTTTTTTTTTTTAATAAATAACCTACTGAATGTAATACATGGTTTACATATACTTATGGGTGTGGGGTCTTCCACTGGATGAGTGTGGTCCACCTACCAGGACCCTCAGCTCTAACGGCCAGAGGGATTTGAATCCCTCCCTTCCTTTCCTTTTTGAAGCACGGTCTCCTGTAGCCTCAGATTTGCCATGTAGCTGAGGATGATCTTGAACTTCTGAACCTCCAGCTTCCAACTTCCAAGTGCAGCATCGCCTGCTTCAGCATTTCTTCTTGTGGGGGATGGGGTTTGGAGCAGGGTCTCACTATGAGTTCAGACTGGCCTTGAACTTGGGATCTTCCTGCTGCCTCAGTCTCCTAAGTGCTGGCATTACAGTGTATGCCACCAAACCTGGCTCCCTGTATTGGTTTTCTCTTTTCAAATAAATCTGGTTTTGTAGCAGTAATTGTGACCATTGTACCATCCCACCTGGGTTTCTTACAATTCTCAAACCAAGCTTAGAGGGAGTTGGGAAGAAAGTTGAGCAAGGCAAACCGGTTCCTGGGCTGAAGCCAAGTTGATTCTTGTGCTGGAGACTGAAGCTCTAGGCAGGTGTTCCACAGTGGGACTGCACATCCCCCAGCTCCTGCTGTTGGCAGCTGGCCAGTATCTCTGCTTGGAGCAGTACTGCCCTGGGTAGAGAAGGCACTAGAGTTCTATGCATCCTTCTAAGCTGGCTCTTTGTATCCACTATAACCCCATGAAGAGATTAGCAAGGTCAGGAGGCCTCACAGGTTACCCAGTATGATACTGATCAGCAAGCTCCCTTTACTTCTGTAATAAAAGACCCTGCAGATGAATCCTGATTTGACTTTCATAATTGAGTTCTGGTCACACCCTGGGATCAGCAGCTTGAGAAATCGGAGTGTGCTGGAGGTTGTCAAGGTGAAGAATGCCACCTCCTTTTATTTTCTGTCTTTTGAGATGGTAAAATTGGTGTGGGTGATTCCTGGTGACTGTTTTGCTTCCTTTCTCCATGCCCCAGTTACTTCCCCGGTTGCCACCAGTTTCTGTTTTGGATGTCTGGCACGTTCCAAGAGGAGGCCTGTGTCCTTGGGTTGCTCAGAGTGGAGGCAGGCAGCTCTCTCTGATGGCAGTCAGTATTGGCATGTACTTCCTGCTTCCAGTCCTCACACTCAGCCTGAAAGCCCCCCAAACTGCTTCCTCCAGACAGCCTCATGCATTCCTCTCTTGTAGCTAGACGTACTGTGTTTACCAGTGTTTGCTGTTCAAATTGTAGGTTATAATTCCAAGTATTTGCGAGCCTCTTTATAAGTCCCACACTATAATAAACACAGCTTGCAGCATTCAGTTCGTCCTTTCTGAGCTCTGCATATGATCGGTAGCGCTGGGGCCTGGTAGTGCACTTGTTGGGAGAGGCATTCCTATTCTGAAGTGGCGGCAGCAGCAGTGTTGTGAACCAAGTCCCTTGACCAATTCTTCTTCATGGCTCAGGACAGCCACCTGTGGGCTACTCTGGGAGTCACTTTGACATGAATGACCCCGATGGATTTAACCGAGGTGGGCTTGCAGAAACCCTGCGACAACGGCAAGATCATGCACTCCACATAACTCCAATCCCAGTTAGCCAAGCTTCTCTTCTGCATGCTGTGCTCTGCTGAGAAGGTGGGCGCACATATATATATATGCAAGACCAGGCCAGGAAATTTGGTTTAGTGCTGAGAATTTTATTAAATGCTTTTTACCATTGCTTGCATGGCTTTCTGGAGAGACATGAACACGTCTGTCCACTTGCACTGACCTCCAACTAAAGGGGCAGTTCACTCAAATCAACCTAAGTCAGTGAGCCTTCTGGGATCACTTAAAGAGACATCCAAGTGGGGCTGGAGAGATGGCTCAGCGGTTAAGAGCACCGTCTGCTCTTCCAGAGGACCCGGGTTCGATTCCCAGCACCCACATGGCAGCTAACAACTGTCTGTAGTTCCAGTTCCAGGCAAACACCAAGGCAAATAAATAATAAATAAATAAAGTTTAAAAAAAAAAAAAAAAGAGACATCCAAGTACAAGACTGAAATCAGCCCACTGCACTGTGGACGTACAGCTTGCAGGCAGCTCCACTCAAGGGCTCCACCCCCCCCCCAAAGTCTCATGTGGCCAGGCTGACTTTGAACTGATGCTTCTGTCTTCCTCTCCCTAGTTGTCATTCACAGGTGTGTTCCATCACACCTGGCCAGGAGGATGCCCTAGTGTTTCTGTTTTAACTGCTTTCATGACCTAGGGAAGGAAGGCCTTTCTGACACTTCAGAGATTTTTCTTCCTGAGTTTTCTAAGCATGCCCCTGTTTGTAGGTATTTGTGCAGCTCAGATGGAAAGAGATCATGACTGCTAGGAGCCCAGGCATACTGAGCACTGCAGCTTGAATGAAAAAGTATTCAGGTAGGGGAGCCAATGACCACCACAGTAAGCATAGCTAGCAGCTTACAGCCCTGCTTCAGAAGGCTTCCCCAGTGTTCTTAACAGCTCTGCCCTGGCAAAGTTGCTACAGTGGCCAGCAGAAGGCTTTTGCTTTCCCCTCCCTGGCTCTCTGCTCTCTGTTCAGGGAATGTAACAACTTGGCTCAGCCAGAAAAGGTCCCCTGGGTGCTAGTGTTACAGCTTCGCTCCCTCCGCTGATCAGCTTTGGCAAAAGAAGATCTTCACCCAAACCTCATTTAAGAGGTTTATTGGGAGGGAAGGGTCTGGGAGAGAGGCTGTCTCAGCCTGGGGTGGGAGAAGTCAGCAGGGAAAGAAAGGGCTGTGGGCTCAGGACTTATATAGGGCTTCTTGGCAGGCGAGGGCGGGCAGAGCTTTCTGGGGAGACTGCAAGGGTGGGGATTGGTCAGATTTTATTTATTTTTACTGTGATTGGTTTTGGTTTCAGGGCCATAATGTTTCTTTCACTGGCTCTTTTGGGCTTTTGGGCTCTAATTTCAGGGCCAGGGCACATTTCTTTCACTGGCTCTGATTCTAGGGCTAAAGTATATTTCTTTGATGCTGGTTTCAGAACCAGGGCATATTTCATTTTGGTTCTGTATTCAGGGATAAAGTATTTCACTGGCTCAGGTCTTAGATCCAGGGTGGGTTTCTTTCACTAGCTTTGAGTTCAGGACTAGGGTGGGTTTGTTTGGCTGGACACATTTCTCTACACTCTTTACTAGCCAAAATGTCCCAATTTGGAGAAAACAAACACTACTTTGTTTCATTTTGTCCAAGTTTGGGAAAGAACTGCCAGTGTTGGGGGAAGCTCAGAGGTCGCTGAGGAAAGAGCAAGAGCTGTTCACCCGGCAGCCGGCAGGGGGCAGGATAGTCCAGCTAGGCTGGTGACCACCAACGCGCTCCCTCCTCTTCCGGCCTGTGGCCCGTGGCTGTTGCCATAGAGACGGAGCTTGGTTGGCAACTGTCACTAGGGAGTACAGACGGAAGACGCCGGGCTGCTTGGGATTCCCAGAGGCAGGACAACACAAGGCTTTTGAGGAACGAGGTGGGAGCACCCCTGTAAATGCAAAGTGGAGGGCATAGCCCGGGTGGGGGTCCCTCCCATGCAGGGCAGGGTTGTGGGACCTGGGGCACTACCAGAAAGAGGAAGTGGCGGCACCCGAACCTTGTGCCAGGATACCCCTTCCCTGCACTGCCTAGGTACAGAAGTTGTCCAGGCTAGCGCACTGGCAGAATTGACATTGGAAATCACAGCAGCGCTTTTTCAAATCACACCTCTCAAAGCCTTAAACTTACTTACTTACTTACTTTTTTTTTTTTTTTTCTGAGAAAGATTGGGCTGGTTTAGAACTCACAGTGATCCTCCTGCCTCTACCTCCTGAAGGGATTACAGGTATGGGCTCGGCCTAGCTGCTCCCAAGCTCTTGTTTGTTGTAGGGGGAAAATGAATGAAAATGTATTCAAGGAATTAAACTTTTTAAAATTATTCTTATGTGCCTGTGTGTCTGGTTTGCATGCAAGTTTGCACACCACGTGTGAGGTGCCTGTGGGGTCCACAAGAGGGCGTCAGATCCTCTGGAACTGGAGTTACAGATGGTTGTGAGCCCGTGTTGGAGCTGGGAGTCAAACCTGGTCTTCTGGAAGAACAGCCAGTGCTTTTAACCACTGAGTCACCTCTCCAGTCCAGAATTAAATTTTTAATTATATTTATTTGTTGAGGGGGCACACAGCATATTGTATATGTTGAGATCATATGACAACCTTTGGGAGTTGGTTTTCTCACACCATGTGAGTCCTCAGGGTCTACCTCAGGTAGTTGAGGGTTGGGATCTTGGGACTGGAGAGATGACTCAGAGGTTAAGAGCACTGGCTGCTCTTCCAAAGGTCCTGAGTTCAATTCCCAGCAACCACATGGTGGCTTACAACCATCTATAGTGAGATCTGGTGCCCTCCCCTGGCATGCAGGTACACATGCAGGCAGAACACTTGATACACACAAAATAAATAAATCTTTAAAAAAAAAAAAGAGTTGGAATCTTATCTAACCCCCAGAGGATTTTTAACTTTCAAGTTCTTTGCAAAAGCATAGTTGCTTCTATTCCCATAATACCTGCCCACCACCCATTTTTATAAGCCCTAGGCTGTATCTATACTGAGCATTTGACATGTGTTGCCCTAGTCTTCTAATCATACTAAAATTTTGGATTATCTTTATTTTTGCCTGTGAGCAAATTTGACCTCAAAAGGAAAAAGGGACTTGCTTCTTTCCGGTCACAGAAGAAGGGTGGTGGTGGACATGAGTGAAGTGGAGGGAACTTGACTGTAAAGCCCACCCTTCAGTCATCAGTCAATCAGCTCTTATTCCTAACAGTGCGGTTTTGGCTAATGTCTGCCTTATGTATTTTGCTGCCTGTGGGAATATGAATTAAAGTGTGTTATTATTATTATTATATTATTATTCTTAGAAAGATGAGAGGCCTAGAAGTTGATAGTTTAAAGATGTTTTTTAAACTTTATTTATTTATTTATTTGCCTTGGTGTTTGCCTGGAACTGGAACTACAGACAGTTGTTAGCTGCCATGTGGGTGCTGGGAATTGAACCCGGGTCCTCTGGAAGAGGAGCCGGTGCTCTTAACCGCTGAGCCATCTCTCCAGCCCCCAGTTTAAAGATTTTTAAGAGTTGAGCTAGGCTTTCCCAAGAAGATGGCATCCTTTTTACCCCCACAGGAAGGAAACTGAGCTGCTTCTGTATGTTAACCCATCAGGAAGCTGAAGTGGGAAGTAGAGGGGCCTGCTGAGTCTGTGTCAAATTTTTTCTAGAGGAAACTACAGAAGAATGTCAGATGCAGAAGAAAATCCCCTAGAGGAAACAGGAGAAAGTATTGAAACAGAAAAGGAAGAGGAATATAATCCACATTCTGATGAAGAAAATCTGCAACAGAACTTAACTGATGACACTTTATCATGGGAGGAGTCTCGGGGGGAGGAGGAGGGACTGGAAGGGGAATGGATGGAGGAGGAGGAGGGACAGATAGAAGGAGAGGAAGCAAGAGGAAAGGAAGAGCGAGGGGAAGAAGAGAAAAAGAATGATGAGGAAATCAGAGGTGAGGGAAGAGAAATGAGAGGGGAAGAAGAGGAAATGAGAGGGGAGGAAGAGGAAATGGGAGGGGAGGAAAAGGAAATGAGAGGGGAGGAAGAGGAAATGGAAATGAGAGGTGAAGAAGAGGAAGTGAAAGAGAAGGAAGAGGAAATGAGAAGGAAGGAAGAGGAAATGAGAGGTGAGGAAGAGGAAGAGAGATGGGTAGAAAAGGAGAGAGGTGAAGAGGAAAAAGATGAGGGAAAAGGAGTTGAAAAAGAGGAAAGTAAGGGAAGTGAAGAGGAAGAGGAAGAACGTAAGGGAGAAAGGGAAAAGGGAGAAGAACAGAAAGAGAAGGGTGGGGAGGAAAAGGAGGAGGTAGGTATCGTCATAAAAGAACCTAAGAAAAGAGTTGGGAAAGCTGGGGAAGAAATGACAAGGAAGCCTAAGTCACTCATCTTAGATGATATTGTAATCAGCTCTGAGTCATCCACATCAGGATCCTCACTGGTGAGTCCAAACTTAGCTCATCCACCCACCATTCAGAAGCACTAGTTGCATGCTTAGTGTACATCACAAAGTGAGACACAATCCTGAGGCTGGAGAGATGGATGACTGCGGTTCAGAGCCTTGCTGTATTTACTGAAGGCTTGAGTTGGGTTCCCAGCACCCATGAAGACGTGTCCTGTAACTCCTCTAGATCCAGGGGATCCAATGCCCTCTTCTGCATTCCTTGAGCACCTGTATCACACACACATAGAGTACATAAACATATATACACGCTAAAAAGAAAAGAAAACCATATGCTGTGTACAGTAATTGTGATATTCGAAGGACGGTGGTTTAATCCAGTTTGGAGGCTGGCCAATGCAAGCTTCCTTGAAGTATGTATCTGCCTTGGAAAGGGCCAATGGATTATGAAGTTGAGACACACTGTTTTGGGACCAAGTTCCCATGTCATAGTAGTAGTATGGATTTCCCACAGTCTGCTCCCCAAGAGCTCTGTGTTGGTTGGTCCAAGGGCAGGACTCCCAGTGGTACTTATAAAGGCCTACTGTGTGGTCTTTGCTGTGTGGGCCTACTGGGAAGCCAGGAATTAGCCTGAACACAGCCATGATTGATTGATTTTGTACAAAATGTACCAGGTATGGGGCTGGAGAGATGTCTCAGAGGTTGAGAGCAGGTTCTAACCTCAATTCCCACCAACCATAGGATGGCTCACAACCATCCATAATGAAATCTGGTGCCCTCTTCTGGCCTGCAGGCATACATGCAAACAGAATACTGTATATATAATAAATAAGTAAAAACTGTCCCAGGCTTCCTTTTGAAATAGCTGTTATCATAAGACTGACTGACTGGGAATGGGAAAAGATTGTAAATAGAATAATGTAGCCTTGGGTACTACATGCAGGGTCAGAATCTTTGCTTTTTATTTAAAGATTGCAACCTCAGGAAGTAGCAAGTCCTCAGAGTCTGAAAGTCCTGAAGTAAGTGAGATTTTCAAAGATGCCAGTACAAAAGGTGAAATTATTAAGACAGCTGCCATCAAGTCTGAGAAGGAACAGACTGATTCTCTCCAGGAGAAGCCATCGAAGGAAGTTAGGGAGGAAACTGGCCAAATGGCAGAAGATGTTTCAGCCCAAGAACGAAGAGCAGGAAAGGCTAAAATGAAATCGGAAAAATTGTCTTTCCTCTACACAGAGGAAGAAAGACAGAAACCGTCCCAGGTCAAAGTAGCAACGTCCAAGGATTCACTGGTGTCCACCTCCACAGAGGACACCTTGTTCCAGAAGGAGGAGACCTCCAAGGTGTATCCTTTGGTAAGTGTGACAGTGTGTTACCCCTGGGGTTGGACAGTACTGGGAGATAGGGCATCTATGAACATTGGAAAGTTCCAGTGTGTATGTGCATGTGTGTATGTTATGTATTACAGTCAGTAGTTTCTGTCCCACCAGAAACTCTCAAACACCCTGCAGCTGCTTCCCAAATAACTGACTCAAAGGCTTAATATTATAGTAACTGCTGGTCCAGTAGCTCAAGCATATTTCTAACTAGCTCTTATACTTAAACTAACCCATAATTCTTATCTATGTTTAGCCACGTCCCTTGGTGTCTTTTCCCACTGCAGCATTCTCATCTTGCTTCCTCTGCTTCTGGCTGGAAACTGCTTATAAATATTATTTCTTCTCAGAATCCTCCTAGTCCAGTTGCCCCACCTCTACTTCCTGCATAGCCAATGGCCAATCAGCATTTTATTAAACCAATGCAAGTGACAAAACTTTACAATGTACAAGAGAATTATCCCACAATGCGTGTGCACCCATGTGCATATGAAAGCCAGAGGATATATCATCTTGGGTGTTTTCAGTCTCTGTTCACCATTGTTATTATTACTTTTGTTTTTTGAGATAGAGTTTCTCTGTGTAGGCCTGGCTGTTCGTTATGTAGACTAGGCTGGCCTCAAACTCTTCAGTTGATCTGACTTCACCTCCCTAGTGCTGGGATTGAACGCATGTACTACCACCACTGCTGAGCCTGTTTTTGGTTTTGGTTTTGGTTTTATTTTTTTTTATTTATTTTTTAAAAAATATTTATTTTACTACATGTGAATTAGTGTTTTGCCTGCAACGGTGTAAGGGTGTCAGATCTTGGAATTACAGACAGTTGTTAGCTGCCATGTGGATGCTGGGAATTGAACTCAGGACCTCTGGAAGAGCAGTCAATGCTCTTAACCGCTGAGCCATCTCTCCAGCCCTTGGTTTTGTTTTTAAATAAGGTTTCCCATTGGCTTGGAATTTGTATTGTAATTGTAAAGTAGCCTGGGCTGCCTAGCCAGTGACACCCCCCCAGCCCCCAAGACCCACCTGTCTTCCTTCCTCCCCAGCTCTGAGATTACCAGCCACTCACTTCTGCCATGCCTAGCCACTTTTTTTTTTTTTTTTTTTTTTGTCATTTACAGGGCTTCTGAGGATTAAACTCAACCCTTTCAGTTGGCATCTCTCGAATGAGATGGGGGCGGGGTTTTTAAAATTAGTACTTTTCAGACAAACCATGTCTTTTAAAGTTCTGTAAAGAGCTGTGGGGTGGGGGGGAGCACCCATATGTTAGAACTGTAACTTAACGGTAACATCTGGGTTCAATAGCATTGCTCAGCAGGCCGGAAATTCCCAGCATAGTTTGACTGTTGCGTTGGCTGTTTTGTGAGGGAGACTCTGTCTTTTCCTCTCTTTCTTCCTCTCTTTACCCTCTTTCTTCTCAAACACCTACCAAAGTTCATCTTCCTCCATTTCTTCACCTCCTCCCTTCTCCTCCCTCCCTTTCAGCCTCCGATAGGCCGAGGGCCTTGAGAGCTTCTCACATCCTCCTCAGAAAGCGACAAATCTCTGGCCTTCCTAGGAATCTGTCCTTGCTGCTGCTGACATGTATCCCAGGGAGGCACCATCTGTGAGGCACAAAAATGTTATTTGCCCAGGAAGGAGAAGGAAGAGGCCCCTCCCCCAGCTCGTTCCCCATCTGCTGCTTTCTGGAACTTTATTCTTGCTTTAGGCTCCCCCCCCAGCCCCCCCCAGTCCCCCCCCAGCCCCCTTTATTTTTCTAAGGATTCATGTCTTCAGAAGATTGATTCTATGTAAAGAACTTAGTCCTGACACTTTGTACACAGCTCACATTAGATTTTGGGTTTTCTGTTTTGCTTTGAGATAAGGTTTTGCTATGTAGGCCAGGCTGGCCTTGAACTTAGAACTCTCTTACCTCACTCAGCTCCTGAGTTCTAGGATTACAGACATGGACAACTAACTCCTTTACTACTCTGCCCTGGTTTCTTTTTATTTAAGAAAGAATTTATAGGGCATTGATCTGTGAGGGGCCATGCACAGGCTGCAGTATACACATAAAAGTCAGAGGACACCTTGGAGAAGTCAGTTCTTCCTTTTCCGTCACGTGGGTCTAGGTTACACTGAGCCATCCTGCCTCTCACTTAACCTGAAGCTCGTCATTTCATTTAGACTGACTGGCCATCAATCTTCTGGGATTCTCCTGCCTCCACGCCCCTTTGCTGAGGTATCTTAGTTACTGTTTTATTGTTGTGAAGACACACCATGACCAGGGCAACTCTTTTTTTTTTTTTTTTTTTTAGATTTTATTTATTATGTATACAGTATACAGAAGAGGGCACTAGATGTCATCATAGATGGCTGTGAGCCACCATGTGGTTGCTGGGAATTGAACTCAGGACCTCTGGAAGAACAGTCAGTGCTCTTAACCTCTGAGCCATCTCTCCAGCCCCCAGGGCAACTCTTATAAGTAAAGCATTTTATTGGGGACTTGCTTACAGTCTCGGAGAGTTAGTCTGTGGCCATGATGATGGGAGTGTGGTAGGCAGGGGGATCAGGATGGTGCGCTGGAGCTAACAGTGTACATCCTGATCATCCGAAGGTAGCAGGCAGAAAGGGAGAAAGAGAGAGAGACAGAGAGACAGACAGGGACAGAGGCTGGACCTGGAATAAGCTTTTGAAGCCTCAAAGTCCACCCTCAGTATACCTCCTCTGGTGAGGCTACACATACTCACCCCTTCCTAAACAGTCCTAACCTGGTGACCAAGCTCAAAAATATATGAACCTATGGGGACCATTCTCTTTCTGGTTTTGTTGTTTTGTTTTTTTGAGACAGGGTTTCTCTGTGTGGTTCTGACTGTCTTGGAACTCACTCTGTAGACCAGGATGGCCTTGAACTCAGAGATTTGCCTGCTTCTGCCTCCCCAGTGCTGGGATTAAAGGTGTGTGTTACCATGCCCAGCCCCTTTGAGACCTCTTTATGACCCCTTGTTTTGTTTACCTGTATCTACCAGGCTGGTTTCAAATTCACTATGTAGCTGAGGCTAATCCACTTACCTCCACCTCTGAAGTGCTGGCGTCACAGGCACAAACCACCACACTCAGTTGGAGTCTCTTCTTTCTCATGACTAATTTTTTTTTTTTACGATTTATTTATTTATTATGTATACAGTTCTGTCTGCATGTATTCCTGCAGGACAGAAGAGGGTAAAAGATCTCATCACAGATGGATGTGAGTCACCATGTGGTTGTTAGGAATTGAACTCAGGACCTTTGGAAGAACAGCCAGTGCTCTTAACCACTGAGCCATTTCTCCAGCCTTCTCATGACTAATTTTAAAATGACAAAATGAAATTTCAAGGTGAACATGAAAGAACGTGAGCATTCTTTTAGGCTTAGCAAGTCTCCAGCTTAATTTGCATAAATTGGCTTTTTAGAACCAAGGCAAATATTAAGTAAGTCTATTCCTAGAAGGTGCAGCTTGAGACAACTATAATTCCACAGACTATCACTCACGCCCATGCAATCCAAGATCTAAGCAGAAACACAAGTTCCAGGGAGCAGGCAGATGGAAACAAGAAACCCTGCCCCGTGCATGTTACCTTCCAGCTCTGTCTTGGGAAGAAATGCACAGATCCTCCATTCAGTTTCCTAGTTTGTTCCTAGAGAAGAAAGATGGCTGTTGCTGTATTCCAGCATAGCTAACTGATATTCAGCCGTTTGTTATTCAACAATGGCCACTTTCAATGCTGCTTTAGTTGAGTGGATTTTGTGTGTGTGAGAGAGCACAACTTCAGGCTCAAGGAAGATCTGAGTGGACAGTACTTAGAGTTTCCACCGCCGCCGCTGCCACCTCCTCCAGATTCCCCTTACCCCGCCAGCCTCTGTCAGTGTTGGCACATTTGCCAGCTCCGATATGCCAATATTAAGGTTACTATTAGCAGATCGCATCAGCAGCCAGGTGGGCTGCTGTAGGTTCTGTGGGCTTGGACAGGTGTGTGACTCTGCATGTCCACCATTTCAGTCTCATTCCCTGAGCACCCGTCGATCCCACCTCCGCCTCCAGAACCCTGGCAGCCAATGATCATTTTCAATGTCACGGTTGTTTTACCCTCTCCAGAATACCTTAGTTTCTCATTTTGACATTACTTTCAGAAGGGTAGATTTATTTATCTAGTGTCTGTTGTTGGTGCTGGTATTGAACTCGGGACCTTGCCCATGCTAGGCAAGTACTCTGCCATTGAGCTACTAAAAGCGGCAGCAACTAAAACACAAAACAACACAGAAGAACCAGTTACCAAGACCAAATGCCTTGATAAACCTGTGAGTAGGTTTCTCACACCTTCTCCACCTTATGTCTTCAGGAAGTGATGGAACTCATCACTCCGTGTTAGTAACACATGGGGCTCCAGGTTTGGGGAGCTGAGAAAAAGTGTTTTTTTGGTTTTTTTTTTTAGTTTATTTATTATACATTACATAGAAGAACGCACCAGATGTCAACATAGATGGCCGTGAGCCACCATGTGGCTGCTGGGAATTGAACTCAGGTCCTCTGGAAGAACAATCAGTGCACTCAACCCCTGTGCCATCTCTCCAGCCCCTATTTTTTTTTAAAAAAAAATGTTTATTTATTTATTATGCATACAGTTTACAGAAGAGGGCACCAGATCTCATTGTAGATGGTTGTGAGCCATCATGCAGTTTTGCTGGGAATTGAACTCAGGACCTCTGGAAGAACAGTCAATGCTCTTAACCTCTGAGCCATCTCTCCAGCCTCTGATTTTTTTTTTTTAAGATTTATTTTATGTGCACTGGTGCTTTTTCTTGCCTGCATGTGTATGTGTATACATCTGTGTGAGGGTCTTGGATCCCCTGGAACTGGAACTACAGACAGTTGTGAGCAGTCCTGTGGGTGCTGGGAATTGAACCCAGGTCCTCTGCAAGAGCAGCCATTGCTCCTAACCCCTGAACCATCTCTCCAGCACAGAAAAAGTGTTTTATATGATGTTAAAGACCTTCACTGCCTGTCCTCTCCTTTCCTTCATTCTTTTTTTTTTTTTTTTTTTTTTTTTTTTTAAGAAAAAATAGGGCAGTCGGGAGAATAGAGAGTAAAGGCTACCCTTTAGCTATGTAGTGAGGTTAAGGCCAACCTGGGTCACATGTGACCCTGTTTCAAGCAAAAAGGTTTCTTTTTTCCCTTGGACCTCCAGAGTCATTCTCCTCTAGGGGCAGGCAGGGTGGGACCCGCAGGAGCCACAGCTCTGGGCTCAGCATGCTGGAAGCTCTCCGTGGTTTTTTTTTTTTGTCCTCCAGACCATGACGTGGTCCTTTGGGTGGAACAGTTTCCTCCCCGTCTACTACATCCGAGAGAACCAGAGAGTCATCCTCTACGTTTGCGCTCACACCGCCGTCATTTACAGCGTCTTCAGGAATACACAGTACCACCTTCAGGTACGCAGCCTTTGTTTCCCTGGGAACAAAAAGATGTCTTTGTTTTGTTTGCTTTTGAGACAGGGACTCAGATATGGAGCCCAGACTGGCCCTGGGCTCTCAAACTTCCTGCTTCAGCCTCCCAAGTGGTAGGGATGACAGGGATGTGCCACCAGGCCAGGCAGGAAAAAGACACCTGTCACTTGCATACAGAACTTTGCCTTGGATCCCAGGCTGACTTCAGTGTCTCACTGTCATACTTGCTGGCCTCTTCTCTTTCCAGCAAATTCTCCCTTTAGAGCATTCTTTTTTTTTTTTTTAAACTTTATTTATTTATTTGCCTTGGTGTTTGCCTGGAACTGGAACTACAGACAGTTGTTAGCTGCCATGTGGGTGCTGGGAATTGAACCCAGGTCCTCTGGAAGAGCAGACGGTGCTCTTAACCGCTGAGCCATCTCTCCAGCCCCCTTTAGAGCATTCTTAACACCTTCCTAATACTTTGACCCTTTAATACAGTTCCTCATGTTTTGGTGAACCATCACTACCCCCAACCACAGAATTATTTTTGTTGTTACTTCATAACTGTAATTTTGCTCCTGTTAAGAATCTTAGTGTAGGGCTCCAGAGATGGCTCAGTGGTTAAGAGCACTGACTGTTCTTCTGGAGGATCTGAGTTCTATTCCAGCATCCACATGGCAGCTAATAACTGTCTGTAATTCTAAGATCTGACACCCTCACACAGTTATACATGCACGCAAAACACCAATTCACATAAAATGAAAATAAATATTTATATATATAAAAAAGAATCTTAGTGTAAGTATGTTAAACAGCTGTTACTTCACCTTTTTATTTTTGGAGATAAACGGTTGCCAAAGGGTCGCCACCCACAGGTTGAGAATCACTACTTTAGAGACACATGTTACAACAGATGAGGAGGTTCAGCTTGCAAACACCAAGCTAATGGGTTTGCTCCCCAAGGACCACATGTGCCCTTCACATGTGCACTGTGGCAGGTGTGTGCATGCACGCCCAAATCCCTACACACACACACACACACACATGCATGCATGCATATGGGGAATCACAAATAAATGTAACAAATTAAAAGTAAATAAAAGAAGTATGTGCTGCTGCCCATTGTCTATGAGTCTAACCAATACCCAGTGGCAAACGGTAGTTGATACTAATTCTAACATTTCAAAAATTGGAAACATCTGGATTTTGTACATTTCTGCAAAAAAATAAATGAACAAAGAAAAAGTGTGGCAGTGTAGATTATGTCCCCACAGAAGTGTGATGAGTTATGGAGAGAGGGTGGCTGTTTACTGGGGATGCAGACCCACAGCCACTTAGACTCAGGTTAGCATGCTGGAAAGTAGGTGTCAGGGTGCTCACAGGCTAGAAGGAAAGCAGGCTTAGAGAGTCTCAGTGACTATCCAGACAGCGTTAGTCTCAGGCTCTGGGTCTCCGGGCTTAGAAGTACGTCCATTCTTCCTTCGCTTCCACCTCTCCCAGTGTCCTCTATTCCTGTGGTCCTTACATATCTTGCTTCCTCCATCCCTGATATTTGACCCCGGTCATCATCATCATTTCCAGACCTAAATGTCCCATTTCTGGGTGTCTCCTATTCCACTGTTGCCGTGGTCATTAGTTATGTCTTGCCTTTTCATGAATGGGTGATGTTATAGAACCTTCCATTGTCAATGCTAAGATGAAAGGATCACAGAATGCTTCCCAAGGATCTAGGTAGTGCTCAACGTGATACCAGGGTTGCAACCTAAAGAATTTCCGTTCTGATAAAAACAATGTGCCAAGCCAGGTGGCAGCTGTGGTGTCAGTGAGAGTGGAGGCACACATTTTTGCAGAGGCAGGTGGATCTCTGTGAGTCCAAGGCCAGCCTGGTCTCCAAAGGGAGTTCTAGGACAGCCAGACGCTTACACAGAGAAACCCTGTCTTGAAAAACCAAACCAGACCAAACCAAACCAAACAAACCAGTGAGCAAGTCTCATTGGAGCTGAAAGCATGTATCATCAAGTACAGAAACCTCCCAGGTGGGGGTGGCTGGAACAGGCAGCTCAGATAGGCACAGCATATAGCCATAAGAGCCTAGCCACACTGGTGCATAATTAGGACTGACCATTTGTTCACAACATAACCGCATCCTGACCACTGCTGAGTCTCAGATTGTTTGTCTGTGACCTAGCCCCATTCTCATGGATTTCCCAGCCTGTGATTAAAGCATAAATAGATAAGCACAGAGTAAGCATTCCGAGGAGATGAGAAGATGCGCTCAGGAAGTCATGATTCAAGAGACCTTAGATTGACTGGCAGGGCCTGAGAAAGTCCTGTTTCTGCTGACATGACAGTCTGGGGAAGAACTTTCCAGACAGAAACAGCTTCAAGGGCTAAGGCCTTGTGTATGAGGCCCAGAGAAGAGGCCAGTGTGACTGGTGCAGATTAGATAGCAGGGAGAATCAGGAGAGAGGGGTGGAAAAATGGGGACCATGTCCTGCAAGAATGTTGTCATCAAGCCAGACAGTGGTGGCACCTACCTTTAATATGTGCACTCAACATGGCCTTCATGTGAGGGATAGAGGAGAACTTACAGATTCTTACAGAACTGGGGAGGTAGAGGCAGGTGGATCTCTATGAGTTCGAGGCCAGTCTTGTCTGCAGAGCAGATGCTAGGACAGCCAGGGCTATACAGAGAAACTCTGTCTTTGTAGAGGAGGGATGAAACGCTATCATCTTTGAATATGTTTCTGGAAGATTCCTCTGTTGTGTGGGGAAATGATTACAGTGTTGAGACTGGACCAGAGACTAGTGATCTGCAGAGCTGTTCAGCAATCCAAAGTGAGCAATGTTTGTGGGATGAGGCCAACAGGGAGCTCAGAGGTCCTGGTTGGGTTGTCTGCTTACTTCCATCCCTAGGGAGGACCTACTCCTTTGGAGAGTATAGCTCCTTCAGATTTATGGAGGAAGAGAAGCTTGTGAACCCACCCCCAACCTCAGTAAGAGAAGGAGAAACTCTGTGAGGGCTCGAGGAAGCTGATTTCCAGGTGGGCAGGCTTTGGCAAGAGCTTCTGGCTATGTGGGCCCAGTCCTTGAGGGCCACACTAGACATGCTTACTGGTCCTTCTTCTTCATTTCCATAGGGCCATCCTAACATCATCTCCTGCCTCTGTGTCAGTGAAGACAGACGATGGATTGCCACAGCAGACAAAGGACCAAACTGCCTCATAATTATATGGGACTCCTTCACAGGGTAGGCTCTGTGTGGCCAAATCTTTCTCACTCTGTAAAGGATCAGTTGCTGTGGCCGAGAAAGGGCAAATTAATATTGTTGCCAAGAAACTTGGTTTGTTTGTGACCCTGATTAGACTGGACCAAGGAAGGGTCACAGTAACCCAGCTCATGTAAGGATGGAGCATACACTGGATGTCAAATCTGTCACAATCAGAAACCTCACTTCTACATCAGATTTCCATCAAAGTTCTTTTTTCTTTTGAGACAGGGCCCTCTGCAGCCTTGACCTATAACCAATCTCCTTGTTCACAGTCTCTAAGTATGTGTGTGTATAGTTTTAGATTTAATTAGCCACATACTTTGTGTGTATGTGTTTTTATACAGTAGGGGTTTCTTCTCTCACAGATCTAGAGGTATTAAATTAAGGTGTCTCTTCCTGTGGGGCTGTCCCAGGCTGCTCCCCTCACTTCTGCTGGCCTCTGGTGGTCCTTGGTGGTCTCTGGCGTCTGGCCTCTGCCTCCATCTTCTCCTGGCACTCTCCCCTGTCTCTGTGTCTCCTCTTCTCTAGGACATGGGCCTTAGAGCCCTCCTAACCCAGGATGAGGCCACCTTAGCCAACTGCACCTGCAAAGACTCAGTTTCTTTCTCTTTTTAAAATTACACCTCTCTCTCTCTCTCTCTCTCTCTCTCTCTCTCTCTCTCTCTCTCTCTCTCTGTGTGTGTGTGTGTGTGTGTGTGTGTGCACTCAACATGGCCTGCATGTGAGGGATAGAGGAGAACTTATAGATTCTGTTCTCTTCTAATGCCCTGTAGATCCAAGGGCTTGAACTCACATACTCAGACTTGATGGCTAGCACCCTTACCCACTGAGCCATCCTACCTTCCCCCAAAGACTCTTCTTCTAAGTAACATGACTCCTTTAGGTTTTGAGTAGACATGAATTTGTGGGGCCCTATCTAACCCATTACACTCACCCCCCTCAGGATTGCTGTGGGAGTCAATGGAACATGCTTCAGTCCTAGAAGCAGAGAAGGGCTCTAGACTCCTCCAGGACTGTGAGGCCCTGGATTTGGGGGAGGGGGTGGAGGATAACAAGTGAATCAAGATGAATAAGACGGGGCTGGAGAGATGGCTCAGCAGTTAAGAGCACTGACTGTTCTTCCAGAGGACCTGAGTTCGATTCCCAGCATCCACATGGCAGCTGACAACTGTCTGTAATTCCGAGATCTGACACCCTTACACAGTTATACATGCAGGCAAAACACCAGTTCACATAAAATAAAAATAAATATTTTTGAAAAAAGATGACTTCTGTATAATGTCCTGGAGTGGGACACACAAGGCTGCTGTCTGTCAGCTGACCAGGGCCCCTATAGGTCCTGCTACCCAATCACTGATTCTCATTTGAACTGACTCTTAGCTCTGCACCTCCCAAGGTCGCCTCCTACAGTCTCAGCTCAGGTTCTCATTGCCTGGGCATCCCATAAATGTGGATGGTGATGATAGACTACCATGTTGTCCTCTGGACAAGAGACAGCAGCTCCCCACAAGAGATGGTTGTGATAACATCATAACCCCACTTCTTCCTCCCAGTGGAGAAGCTACAGTATTCCCAGGCATCTCCTGCTAAAATGATTGGAAGTCCTGAGGTCTATACCTCATTACTAACTTCTTCGTTTATCTCCATGGCCTCTTCTGACCCCGCATGCTAGACTGCTACAAAATATTCCTAGCTTTGGGGCTGGAGAGATGGCTCAGCGGTTAAGAGCGCCGTCTGCTCTTCCGGAGGACCCGGGTTCAATTCCCAGCACCCACATGGCAGCTAACAACTGTCTGTAGTTCCAGTTCCAGGCAAAACACCAAGGCAAATAAATAAATAAAGTTTAAAAAAAATATTCCTAGCTGTCTCCTCAGGTTTATTCTTTGACTAATCATCTGTTGGAATGGTTTTATTTTTAAATTTTATTTTGAAAGTCTCACTCTGCAGACCAGGCTGGCCCGGAACTCACAGAGACCTACCTGTTTTTGCTTCTCAAGCATTGAGATTACATGCCCTGCATGATTTTACTTTTTATTGTAGTAAAATATAGACAACTTAAAAGTCACCATGTTAACCATTTTGGTTTTTTTTTTTTTACACTTATTTACTTGTGTGTGTGTGTGTTTGTGTGTGTGTGTGTCCCACACATGCCTTAGCACATGTGTGTGGTTCATAGTTACTAATGGAAGATAGTTATAAGAGTTTCTGGCCTGGACTAACCCCAAGATCTGGACTAGCTGTCCCAAATAATCATGCAAGGTCTTATATTACTTACATGCTGTTTGGCCTATGGTTCAGGCATATAACTTGCTAACTCTTAACTCTTAAAACTAACCCATGATTAGCCAAGTGGCTTAGTACCTTTTCTCAGAGAAGCATTTCTTCTTCTTTCCTCTGCATCTGCCTGGCATCTCTTGCTCTGTTTTTTCTCTTCCCAGAGTTTTCTTAGTCTGGTAGCCCCACCCACACTTCCTGTCTGCCTTCTGGCCAATCAGCATTTTATTCAGTCAGCAGGAGGGACAAATATCTACAATGTACAAGAGGATAATCCCACGGCAGATAGTTCTCTTCTTCTGTGTAGGTTCTAAGGGTGTGGAGTTCAGGCTGTCACACCTGCTAGCAGATGCCTGTTCCCACTGAGCCATCTCACCGGCCCTATTTTGTTTTTATTATTTATTTTTTTGGTTGTTTTGAGATAGATTTCTGTTATAGAATCCAGCATGTCCTTGAACTCATGATCCTCCTGAGTACTGGGCTTCTAAGTGTGTACCACCATACCCAGCAGCCATTTTTAAATGTATTACCCAGTGGCATTCGCTACACCAGTGAGCTGCTCCCAGAGATTGTGGTCACTGCAGCAGCAGCAGCTCTATTCTGAGCAGCTCACTCCCATTCTCTCTCCCCAGCTCCTCCGACACACCTTCTGCCTCCATAGATGTGCCGACTTCAGACATTCTTTGAGAATGCAGCCATGCAACAAGTGAACTTTGTGCTCGTTTCATGGACCATAACACCTCTAAATCTCATCCCTGTTATAGCACTTCAGTCTATTTTGTTTACAATAACATATTTATTTAAAGACTTGAACAATGGCTTGGTGGTTAAGAGCATGGACTACTCTTCCAGAGGACACAGGTTCAATCCTCATCACCTACATGACAGCTCACATCTATCTGTAATTCCAAATCCCAGGGAATCCTATACCTTTTTCTGGCCTCTGCATGCACATAGTGTACAGACATATATGCAGGTAAAACACCCATACACAAACACACAAATAATTAAATCTTTAATTTAATTTAATGTGCGGGAAATCATTAGAGGGCATCAGATTCCCTGGAAATGGAGTTACGGATGATTGTGAGCTGCCATGCGGGCGCCGGGAACCAAACCCAGGTCTTCTGTAAAAGCAGCCAGAGCTTTTAACTGCTGAGCCATCTCTCCAGCCCTAAGCTTTCTTTCCAATTCCATCAGCCACCAGTGCAATAGGAATGAGGCATGACTAGTCACTGAAGACATTTGTCACAATTTTAATGAAAAACTAAATGAATTATTTTAGCTGAAAATTGAAGTCCGCGCTGGCCATCATCGCCAGTCACAGTGCTTTTTCCAGTGATAATCAGTCCGGTACGCTTCCTTCTACAACATCTGCTACTGATTTTAAACACACACAGAGGGCTTTCATCTTGTGGTTTTTCTGCACAATATTTTGTACAGTCATTTCCCAAGAATAAATGTGATTGTGTAGCTCCACTGGAAGCTAACATTGACCATGGCTTACAGAGAACATGTACCCTGCATTAGAGCCACGAAGGCTCTTTCCTCAGATAGGAAACTGTCCCTACCTTTGTGCCTGAGGTCTCTGAGGACTGTGTGGTGCTCACATATTCTTGCTACAGAGACCCTGTTATAGCCACTATGAACAGTCTGTGTGTCACAGCAGAGTCAGTTGGCAGTAACCAAGTCTGTGCTCCAGCTGAAGGACACTGGCTCTCTGTCATCTGGGAAGCGTCAGCTCACTAAAATGCAGTCTCAAACATTCACAGGGTAGCCCTCACATCGTTGGGAATGGCAGCATGGTGTTCACTGTGGGTCTCGGCCCTGGAGAGGTTTCAAATTAAACAGAGAAGATAAATCAGTCAGATCTGTACTATTAACATATGTATGACCCAAAAAACTTGTTGGTAATTTTAGAGCTGTATAAAGTTTAAGAGAATTTGACATATCAGGGTCTCTAGCAGATTGGATTTGTGATTTTAATTGAAAATATGTGACTGATTTAGGCTTCTAATTTTAGATAGAAATTATTTCAGCTTTACTAACAGTGTTAGAAATACTTACAAGGGCTGAAAAGATGGCATAGTGGTTAAGAGCACCCAGGTTCAATTCTTAGCACCCACAATACAGCTCACAACTGTCTGTAACTCCAGTTCTAAGGGATCTGACATCCATGGCAAAACATCAATGCATATAAAATAAAAAAAAATAAATACTTACAAAAGCTTAATTAAGGTTTATCATATTTATGGATACATTTATTAGATTTATAGGAATTACTTTAGTATTGGTGAGAAATTTGTTTCCTAATTAGACCACAAAAACTTAACCATAAAACTAAATATATTATCTTTTCACACCCAGCTTAAAAATATTTTTTAGGTTAATAGCCAAATTTGGGTAGCCACACATTAGTCAGAGCTGCACAAAGGTGACTACAAAAATATGCTACATTTATAAAGTGAGTAGGATTTGTTTTGAGACAGTGTCCAGCTACATAGTCCTTAAATTCACTGGGTAGCTCAGACTGGCCTGAGACTTAGATCCTCCTGTCTCAGCCTCCAACTTCTGGACTTACACATAGCTATTCTTTTGCTGTGGTCCATGGCTGCAATAATAGGATTATACACATGCTCTGTGGGTGTTCCACCACTGATCTGCATCTCTATCTCTGAGTAAGACTTTGAAGTTAAACAAAAACCTTAAGGAAAAATAATATTTTTCTTTAATTTGTCACTTTAATCTTAAGACCAGAAACAGCCTCTGAGTAATCTTTTATGGGCCATAAGTTATCAGGTTGTATATCATAAAACTCAAAACCAGGTTCATAAGTTATCAGGTCAGATATCATAAAACTCAAATCAATCACCAAGCTGTAGGTGGACTTTCTCTGTCCTGTCATTCAGCCCTCAAGTAATCACACTGAGACATAATTATAGATGCTCAGTCAATAGCTTAGGCTTGTTACTTAATCTTGCATCTTAAATTAACCCATATTTCTTATCTACACTCTACCATGTGGTGGTACCCTTTCTCAGTATGGCACGTTCATCTCCTGCTTCCTCTGCACTGGCTGGCGACTCTGGCCCTTCTTCTTTCCCACATCTTATCTACCTTGAAAATTCTGCCAACCTATTGGCCATTCATCTTTTTATTAAACTAATCTGAGTGACAAATCTTCATAGTGTTCAAGGGATTATTCCACATAACCAGGCTGGGCTATGATAGACTTTGTCTTAAAAAAAAATGCTGAGTCTAGCTGGGAGTCCATGTTATAAACAAGGAGGCAGCATGGTCAACACTGTCCAATATTGGTTCTAGCCACGAAGGTGACTGTCCACAGAGGCTTCCAAGAAGAGACACTGCTGCCGATGCCCCTTCTGTTGAGAGAGTCTTGTGGACGTCCTCTTGCATGGGTCAATTTTCCCTTAGGGACCAGTTAGATGTTTCCTTACTTGCAAAGGCTGAGATCCATTCTCCCACGGTGAACTCCATGCTGCCATTCCTAACGATGTGAGGACTGCCCTGTGAGTGTTTGGGACTGCATTTTAGTGAGCTGACGCTTCTCAGATGACAGAGAACCAGTGTCCTTCAGCTGGAGCACAGACTTTGTTCCAGCCAACCGACTCTGCTGAGACACACAGGGACCTGTTCATAGTGGCTGGAACAAGGTCTCTGTAGCAAGAATATGTGGGCGCCACACAGTCCACAGTCTCACTGCCAATGGGCTCCCGCCCCCGTTTAAGTCAATGGGCTCCCAACACCACACACTGGCTTCAGCCATCTCTTGCATTCATTGGCTCCCATGTGAGTTCAGAGGTCATCTAATTGAATTCTGTATGCGTCAAGGCTTTGAATGAGCCCCACTGTTATGAAGTCCCAGCAGGGACAGAGGAGAAGTGTGTAAGTGACACAGGAAAATGTCTCCTCACTCAGGCCAGATCTCCAAGCCAGAACCATGAATATAGTTGGGAATCTATTCCGGGTTTTACATGTCTGAAGGAGTAGACATGCCCACACTTAGAGCAGGCTCTGTTTGCATTTGGATTATTTATTTATTTATATTTTACATGTTTTGGTTGTTTATTAAGCTCAGCTTAAACCTCACTAAAGAATGTTTTAATTGTGATCTGGAGAGGCAGCTCAGTAGGGAAGAGCCCTGCTCATCCCGAGGATTCAGGTTGATTCCCAGCACCCTCCTGATGGCTTCGCTCACAACTGTCTGTAACTACAGGTCCAGGGGATCTAATGACCTTTTCTGGCCTTGGTGGGTGTCAGGCTCACATGAGGTACACAGATATACTTGTAAGCAAAACAGCCATACAGATAAAAACAAAATAAAATAATTAAAGAGAATGTTTTAATCCCCTCTCTAGCAGCAATTGCTTTTTAAAACATTATTTATTTCTATCACATCTATTTATTTGGGAGGCACAGGCATGCAATGACTCAGGTGTGGAGATCAGAGGGCAACTTCCTTCTACCACGTAAGTCCCTAGGATCAAACTGGGCTCATCAGGTTTGGCGGTGAGCATTTTTCCCATGAATCTGTTGGAAAGCAGAGCCTGGTGGCCCTGAAGTCATAGTAGGTATACTGGAGCAAAGAGGCCCACTTCACACTAGCCAGGAGGCATACAGGAAGGGGCTGGGATAAGCTGTCTTTCCAGGATATGACCCCAGTGGCTGTTTCCTTAAACGAGGCCCTGCTTCCTTGTGTGTGTGTGTGTGTGTGTGTGTGTGTGTGTGTGTGTGTGTGTGTGTGTGCACGTGCACACACACATGTTAAGGATTAGAGGTTGACTTTGGGGAGCCATCTTCTATTACTCTGTACCTTATTCACTGACACAGGATCTCTCAGTTGAACCCAGAGTCTACCGATTTGGCTACTCTAGCTAGCCAGTTTGCTCTGGGGATCCCTGTCTCTGCCTTTCAAGCAATAGATTAACAGGTGGGCCACCACACCCACCTGGCATTTAAGTGCACGTTCTGGGAACCCAAACTCTGGTCTTCCCACTTGCATGTAATCACTGAGCCATCCCCCTCAGCCCCCACATTTTAGTTTCTACTATCACCCAGTAATGCCATCCTACTATGAATAGATCCAGGGATTAATCCATTGATAAGTGTAAAGCCTTCAGGATTCAGTCACTTTCCCCAAGTCTATCAGCTGATAGCCAGGCCTTTGTGGACACGGCAGGTTCAAACCTTACAGCATCCTTCATGTCTGGCAAAGGTGCCGTGCGCAGAATCAGCACCGGGAACAGTAAATGAGAGCCCAGAGTGCTCCTGAAGGAAGTACTCTCTCTGCACACATACCCTCCTGCTCCCGAGTTAGACCTGGCCTGCCACCATTATTGACATCAAGTTTAAATAATGTAAAACTGGACTCATGAAAGTACTCAGTGAGGGTTGGCATTTAGTCACAGTGTGACACAGTATCACCTTTACCTTGTTCATCTCCTGAGAGCATTGGCTTGCCACTCCCTACCCCCCTCACGACACCCCCTCCCCGGGTGGGGGGGCAGTTGCCAGTCTGTTTTCTGCCCACAGAGTCGGAATAGATGTATGTGAGCTTTTGTGTCAGGCTTTTTCACTGGAGTCACGTTCTCCGGTGTGTCTGTGTTGTGGCATGTACCGCTGCGTCTTTTCTCTTTGTGGAAGAATGAATAATAATGATGGTTTGCTCATGGATTATTAATGAATAAAAATGAATTAATTCAGCTGTGCCTACTAGCTTATAACTGTAACCCCAGCACCCAGGAGGATCGTAATTTTGAAGCCAACCTGGGCTACAGAGCAAGACCCTGTCTAAAGAAAGGATGGAGGTGTATGTGGCGGGGGTGGAGGGGGTGGGGGGGTCGTGTAGCTGGCTAGATAGATTAGCCAGTAAGAGGCTGGCTACACTTGCTGTGTTCAGTTCTTAGCATCCATGTCTGGAAGTTCACCTGCTTGAAACTCCAGCTTCACGGACAGGTCCAATGTCTTCTTCTGGCCTTCAAGGCCATCCTTGTGCATATATCTTGGCACACAAATGCATCATTTAAAAATAAATATTTAAAAAAGAATGAATTTCCAGGTGGTGGTGACACTCTGATCTACAGAGCAAGTTCCACGACAGCCAAAGCTATACAGAGAAACTCTTGTCTCAAAACAAGCAAATAAACAAACAAAAAAATAGACAGACAAACAGGGCTGGAGAGATGACTGTTCTCCCAGAGGTGCTGAGTTCAATTCCCATCACCCACATGGTGCCTCAGAACCATCTATGATGGGATCTAATGCCCCCTTCTGGCATGCAGGCATACATGCAGACAGAACACAGTATACATAATAAATAAAATAAATCTTAACATATATAATAAAAATAAAAAGAATAAATTATTTGGACACAAATGTTAATTAGACATGACTATTTCTTTGCATAGACAGATCATATTTTGTTATGTTTTTGTAAAGTCTGGGCTGACTTCAGCTCTGTCACAGCCTCACTGGGAAGCCAGGTATCTATCCCTTAGCAAGGGCCGTCCCTCTCTGTCCTGTCTTTCAGAATCCCTGTGCATACCATATTTGACAGTTGTCCAGATGGTAATGGCATAAGGTCGATAGCCATGACCCATGACGCCAAGCTTCTGGCTACCATCTCAGATGCTGAAATCCAGGTAAAGTGTCCTTTGAGTAGCCCTCTCTGAGCTGGTCCACATTGCCAGATGTCTTGTGGCCACCCCTGCCCAGGTCACCTGGTGTGTGTGTGTTGGTCTAGGGTAAAACAGACTTCACTGTGCAGAGTGTGTAGAGTGTGTGTGTGTGTGTGTGTGTGTGTGTGTGTGTGTGTGTGTGTGGCAGGAAGGGCATGCTTAGGGCTTGGCTAGTCCTTTGCTCAGTTACCTGAGCCCTCAGGGTTTCCATAGCCGGAGGCTTCACCTTGCACCCTCAGGGGCCTCTGACTCTCTCTGCTCTTTCTTGCAGAAAGTATGCATCTGGAAGTGGACTTTGGCAGTGGAGACACCTGCATGCACCCTAGATCTCCCCAAAGAGTATGGTTTCCAGGTGCGTTGTGTTCCAGCCTGTGAATGCTAGCCTGTGCGTACCCTGAAGCTGCCTCTTGAGGTTCTTTGTGTTAGTGGGGTTTTGTTAGGGTGCAGAGAGACCTTTGAACAACACTTTCCTAGCCCAGACCTCTTTTTTTGTTACACAGGGTTTCTCTGTGTAACAGTTCTAGCTGTCCTGGAACTCTCTCTGTAGACCAGGCTGGACTCAAACTTACAGAGATCTGTCTGCCTCTGCCTCCTGAGTGCTGGGATTTAAGGTGAGTACCACCACACACTGCTCAACTCTTTACTTACGTCATCTCCCATAATCTACACAAACATCCAGGTGCAGAGTTATTAATGTCTTCACACTACCACTGTTAATTATTAAATAATCTATCTAAAGCCACCCCGGCTGCTGGCTTTCAGAAGCAGGCTCTGAGCTGCTTCTAACCTTGCAGTGAGTTGGTGAGGTACATGGATATATTGTCATTTTGCATAAGAAGGCTTGTCTAGAACACCCTGAGTGCTAACATCAGGTCTCTCTGTGTCCTCGTCACTGTTCTTTGCCTCTCATGTTCTACCTGGCCCTGTGATACCTGGTCACGGGACCTGCAACTCATTGTTGAGTGACCATCTCAACAAGGCTTAGATCCTAACACTGTTGGATGTCCAGCTACCCCATCTCCACTATCCTGTCAATCAGAAAAATAAATGCCATTATTTTTTTAAATTTGCATTGATCCAACAGCAAGTCATATGTGGCTATTTAGGCTTTGTGTGTGTGTGGGTGCATGTGTGTATGTGAGGTATGCATGTGTGTGAAATGTTTGTGCATGTGTGTGTGAAGTGTGTGTGTGAAGTGTGCATGTGTGTATGGATATGTGGAGGCCGCAGGGTTGATGTTAGAAATTACCTTTCTCACTGAGGAAAGGTCTCTCAATCAAACCCAGAGCCAACTGATCTGGTTCTTCTTGCTAGCCACCTACCTGGGGATTCCCCCATCTCTGCCTTCTGAAGTTGGAATTATATACAGGCAGGTCACCAAGCTCGCTCAACATTTACATAGGTTCTGGAGATCCCAACTTCTGTCCTCAGGCTTGTGTGGCAAGCACCTTTAACGTTAGGTAGAGCCATCTCCTGAGGTGTGCTGTTTAGATTTTGTTAATTTGATCCAAAGCTAGACACATCTGGAAATGAGGACTCTAAATTGAGCCTGTGAGTAAGTGAGGCATTTTCTTGAATGTTAAATAATGTGGGAGGGCTCAGTTCACTGTGGGCAGTGTCATCCGTGGACAGGGGAGCCTAGGATGCATAAGAAAGCAAGCTATGGGGCTGGAGAGATGGCTCATCGGTTGAGAGCACTGACTGTTCTTCCAGAGGT
Source organism: Sigmodon hispidus (assembly GCA_004025045.1). Lineage (NCBI taxonomy): Eukaryota > Metazoa > Chordata > Mammalia > Rodentia > Cricetidae > Sigmodon > Sigmodon hispidus. The sequence goes on from PVIH01004389.1 coordinate 70,423, forward strand.
CCTGAGTTTGATTCCCAGCACCCACATGGCAGCTAACAACTGTCTGTAATTCCAAGGTCTGATACCATTATATAGTTATACATGCAGGCAAAACACCAATTCACATAAAATAAATATTTAAAGAAAAAAAAAAGAAAGCAAGCTATGTTAGCCATGAAGAACAAGCCAGTGGACAGCGTTGCCTGGGTCTTCTCTGGTTTCTGCCTTGTGTTCCGTGCTCTGGCTTCCCTCAATCAAACCCTTTTTTCTCCCAGTTGCTTTTGGTAAGTGCTGCATCATAGCAACAGAAGTGGACTAGGGCAACAGCCCCAGGCTTGGCTTTTTGGGATGGGTCCTGGATATGTAGTCAGGTAGCCTTGAACATAGGTAGTCTTAGTTTCAGGTCTTGGCATCCCAAATGCAGGATTACAGTTGGCTTCAGGTTTTTGTTTGTTTGTTTGTTTCTGTACAAAATGCCTTTAGGGTTTTCTCCCACTAAGTCTGTAGATCACTTTGTGAAGTATTATCTTCTTAATTATATTGTTTTCCAGTCCCAGAGCACCGGGTGTCCCTCTGTTTGTTTACACCGGCTTCAGTTCTTTTTTTGGACAGTACTTGGTAATTTCGAGTGCACAAATCTTTTCGCCTTCTGAGTTAAAATTATCCTTGCATATTTTTTTTCCCTCTTTCTGGTGTTTTTGAAAGTGGAATCGCTTCCCTAATCCCCCTTTTCAGGTTGTTCACGGCTGCTGTATAGAAACACAGCTGGATTCTGCTGCTTAGTTCTGTGTCCTGCAACTTTGCCAAATGCACGTTTAAATTTAAATTGATTACAACAAAATAAAATGACAAGTTTGGTTCTCCCACGTTGCTAGCCATATTTTAATTCTCCCCAGCCCACTGGCTACAGTATGTGACACATTCCACAGCAGACACCAGGGTGGTCCAGTGGGCTGTCATCACTCTGTACCTGCTCCACAGCCAGCGCTATGGCTGATGACTGACAGTATTCTTCATATGCCATTGAGAAGATAGGAACCATGAGGGGCAAACACTAGCCTGTTTCCACTCCCAAGCTTCCAATCGGCCTCCAACCCCACAGTGTTTCCTTCTCTCTCTAACCCTTTGGTCTCTCTGGCTATCTTCCCTGAGCCCCCCACTCTGCCTCTCCTTAACCCTGGACCAGCACAGAGCGGATCACATCCCTTGTCTCCAAGGAGCCCCTGTGGCCCCAGATCTCCTTCTGGCCTTGGCCTTTGCTCCTTGTCTTAGTTAGGGGTTTTTATTGCTGTGAAGAGACACCATGGCCACAGCAACTCTTTCAGTCTATTACTATCATGACCAGGAACATGGCAGAGTGCAGGCAGATGTGGTACTGGCTACAACTTGATCAAAAGACAGAAGGAAGTGGACTGCCAGTCAGACTGAGGGAAACTTGAGCAAACGAGACCTTAAATGCTCACCCCCACAGTGACAGCCGTCTTCAACAAGGCCTAACCCTTTGAGGGCCATTTTCTTTCAAGCTACCACATTCCTCTTCACATAAAACTTCTAGAAGGTAGCTGGTTAGAGGACTCAATAGAAAGCAGTTACCATAGAAACCTGAGAGCCCGAGTTGGACCCCTGGAACTCAGGACATAGGGAGCGATCCAGCTCCTGACCCTGAGTCCTCCGACCTCCATGTGAGGGTCTGCACACACTCACACACATAATGCATAATATGAAAAAAAAAATAAACCTAGAAGAAGAGATCTCTCTACCCTTTTCCTCTATTTAAGTCTCACATTTACACACTCTCTCTTTTAATTGTCTCTTTTTTCTAGACTGCCAGAAAGTTTTAGCTTCTAAATATTTAATTTCATAATAATTATCATTGTGTGTTCACATGTTTTTTGGGGGGTTGTGTGTGTATAAATCAGAAGACAACCCTGTGGAGTTAGGTGTACGCCCATTTCCCCTTTATGTGGGATCCAGGGACCCAGCTCAGGCTGTCAGGCTTCCAGGGCATCTTTGCCCTCTGCTGCACCGTCTTTCTAGCCCTTCCCTGAGCTTTGAGGCACTGGTTACTTCTCAGTTTTGGCTGGTGGTCTCCTGGCTGCATCCGCTGCTTGTTTATCCTGTTAGTGAGCATTTATGTTGTTTCTTCCTCATGACTAATAAAAACAGATGCTTCCAGGAAACAAGCCTTCATTTCTCATTTTTTATTTTATTTTTACTTTAAAGGCTATTTCCCCTAAATGATGGCCAATCTTCTCCTGTTGCAGGAGAAAGGGAAAAGGAAAAAGAAAAAAAGACCCAAAGTGTAGAAATTATTTTCAGTTCAGTCAATAACTTCCTTGGCAGAAAGATACTTTAACTAGAAGGTCATCCTCCACCCCTCCATAGGATGGTCTGGGCCTGAGCACTTCCATCAGCCTACATCACCCCCGGGCCTGTGTGCTGACTGTGAGTCTAACACGGACATTGGTAGTTCTCAGTTATAATGTAAGCGTCTGGCAAGGAGTAGGCTTGGAGGTGACCAGGGCTGGGGCAGAAATGGCTGGTTCTGCCTCATCCTGTGCAAGGCCTCTCTGCCTGCCACCAGCATCCCAGGCTGCAGCTCCCACTCCCTACAAAGGCTCCCACCTTCCAGCCTGTGGGTTTCCGTCTAGTTGCTGTTATTGTTTGGTTTCTGCATGTAACGTTTACCTCACTTCAGTTTCTGCAGAGTTAATTTTTGGGAAGGGTGCCAACTCACGCCATACTGTCTTGGCAGCAATCAGAATCCCCTTCCAAAGCCTCACATTCATTCCAAGGTCTCTCGTGGCCCTGCCAGTCTCTGAAGTGTACGTCCATCAGCCTTTGTCTAAAAGAGCACAGAATAAAGATTATGAGTAACGGAGTAGAGGCTGTTGTTCAGGGCTAGAGCGCATGCTTAGCTGTGTGACAGACAACCGGGGTTCATTGCCCAACAGGGGAAAAAAAAATAAAGGAATAACTAAATGCTGAATATAGTTTCTTCTTTGCTTGTTGTAGATGATGACTTGTAATACATAAGACTTGTAAAAGAAACGTATCTTACACTATTGCTTTTATAGCCGGCATTTAAATGTTCTTTTTTGTTTCTTTGTTTCCCAGCTTCCAAGTCTTTTGCATTTTATGTACATCCTTACTCAGGTTCATTCATTCATTCATTCATTCATTCATTCATTCATTCATTTACTTGCTTGCTTGCTTGGTGTTTGCCTGGAACTGGGAACTGGAACTACAGACAGTTGTTAGCTGCCATGTGGGTGCTGGGAATCGAACCCGGGTCCTCTGGAAGAGTAGAGGGTGCTCTTAATCGCTGAGCCATCTCTCCAGCCCCATAAAACTAATTTGTTTATTATTATTTATTTATTTATTTATTTATTTATTTGCCTTGGTGTTTGCCTGGAACTGGAACTACAGACAGTTGCGAGCTGCCATGTGGGTGCTGGGAATCGAACCCCAGCCCTCTGGAAGAGCAGTCATTGCTCTTAACCACTGAGCCATCTCTCCAGCCCCCCCCATTCAGTTTTTTATTTTAATTGAAATTATTATTTAGTTGTAACACTCAGTTGAAGCAATGAGAAGCAGGTTTGTTTTTATGTAACACACTTTCATGCCTTATGCTTCAGAACTATGTCACCTTCAACCCAGCAAACAATAAAGAACTGGTGAGCAACAGCAAGACGCAGGCCATCTATTATTCCTGGGTAAGTAGAGGCAGAGCTGTTTCAAACTGTGGATGGAAACATATGTTTTGTTTTTGAGTACAGATGTTTCATAGTATAATAATAGAGCATCTATTTAAGTAAAAATGGGCATATACTTAAACATTTTGATTTAATTATGGTATTTATCTTGGTCTCATTGGAAATTAGCATATTAAATTAGAATCAGATAATTAAACTTTATTTAATTTTTTAGGGTAACAGGGCAATATTTATTTGGCTATAATTAATAGGTGTAAAAGATGGAGGTTTGTTAGTTTGTTTGCTTGACTCCTTGGACTCTATTCCAAATTTCAGAAAGGAGGGTTTTGTTTGTTTTTTTGGACAGGGTTTCTCTGTGTAGCCCTGGCTGTTCTGGAACTCACTCTAGACCAGGTTGGCCTTGAACTCACAGAGATCTGCCTGCCTCTATCTACCAAGTGCTGGAATTAAAGGCATGAGCCACCACCAGGCTCAGAAAGGGATTTTTTAAAGTAAAAAAATAGTTTATTCATTATTTGACAATTTTATACATGTAAACATGCATTGTGACCATATATACTGCAACTACCCTTGCACCTGCCCTCGAGAATCCTTAATTCTTCTTTCTCATTCCCTTCCGGAACCCACAACTTCTCATCCACTCCCCCAGGCACCACGACATGCAACGTGTCCCTCCCCCGTTTTGTATCATTTATTTATTTATCTATTTTTCTTTCTTTTTTAAAAAATATTTATTTATTTATTATGTATACATGTACAGAAGAGGGCACCAGATCTCATTATAGATGGTTGTGAGCCACCATGTGGTTGCTGGGAATTGAACTCAGGACCTCTGGAAGAACAGTCAGTGTTCTTAACCTCTGAGCCATCTCTCCAGCCCTCTTTCTTTCTTTAATGAGGTTAAAGAAACACCTAAACAGCCTCAAGTAGACACAGGCAAACGGTGTGAATCAGAGCTCTTAGGTGAAGAGTTTACAGAATGGCAGGCAGATATTCACACAAACACTTATACCTACATGACCAAAATGCTTGGTGTGTGGTGGGGCTCACTTTTAATCCCAGTACTAAGATAACAGAAGCAAGAGGGTCTCTGTGAGCTCCAGGCCAGCATGGTAAACTCTAGAACAGTCAGGATCACATAGAGAGACCCTGTCTCAAAAAACAAACAAGCAACAAGAAATGACGGAAAGCTAGGACTCAGTGTCTATCAACTGATGAAAAGGTAAACAAAATATGGTCCATCCATATAGTGGAGTAGTACAGAATGAAGTGCTCATGCTTGCTCTGATGTGGACAAACAACAGAACCCTTGGGCTTAATAAAGAAGAAGAAGAAGAAGAAGAAGAAGAAGAAGAAGAAGAAGAAGAAGAAGAAGAAGAAAAAGAAGAAGAAGAAGAAGAAGAAGAAGAAGAAGAAGAAGCAGTAGCAGTAGCAGCAGCTAGATAGGATAGATGGCTAGATGTTAAAGGAATCTGCAGCCACATCTGATGACCTGAGTGAGTTCATTCCAAGAACCCATGTAAAGTTGGAAGTAGAGAATCAACTTCACAAATTGTCCTCTGATGTCCACACACATGCCATGGTACACATATCTCTGTACACACACACACACACACACACACACACACACACACACAAACACACACACACTTATATGCACAATAAGCAAATAAAATGCTAATTTTAAAACTGGCATGCTGGATGTAGTATCCCAGTCTTTGAGAAGAGGCCTGAGGCCTGGTCTAAACAGAGAAAAGAAATGGAAAATAAAGATAAAGATAAGCCAGTTATAAAGTGTATGATTCCATTTATGTAAAATGTTGGACTAGGTAAGTCTGCAAAGTCAGAGTCAAAGACTGGCAGAGCAGAAAGGGAGTGACGGGAATGGTCCCCATGCAGCACTGAGAATGTCATACATGCTGCTGAGAAGGATACCTAACAAAATGCACTTGCCTAAAAAAAAAGCAAAACCAAAGGCATGTTGAAAAGCTGCCTGTCAGTGGTATTTACTGCTTTGGGTGTTTATTTTCATTTTAAAAGCTCATTAGTGTAGAGCTCAGATTTGCATTAACCACCATACAGAGGCATAATCATGCCTGGCTTTTAAATAGATTTTCGTTCTTTTTTTTCAAATGTTTTTAGATAGTCCCCAGGGGACAAGTTTTCTTTCTATAGGAACTGCAACCCTCCGACCCCATTTGGGCACATTTGCTCTGGTTTAGCTAGCACATAGTTCCTGTTTTGGCAGCTTAGTCTTTAAATAGTAATGTCTTTTTCTGTGCTTTCCAGCTTGAAGAGAAGGGTATACTTGCTCACAGTGCCCCGATTTTAACAGAGAAAGTGAGTATTCCTGTCGTATTTTTATGTGATACTGTGAAGGGTGAATACAGATATGCAGGCCTAGTGGGTGTGGGCTATGCCTTAATGTGAAGCCATTGGGAAATAATTTGAATATTTTTGCTTGGATCCTTTATCCACAATGAAACATCGTGTTAAAAATAATAGAAGTATTGTAGGGGGCTGGAGAGATGGCTGAGTGGTTAAGAGCACCGTCTGCTCTTCCAGAGGACCCGGCTTCAATTCCCAGCACCCACATGGCAGCTAACAACTGTCTGTAGTTCCAGTTCCAGGCAAAACACCAAGGCAAATAAATAAATAAATAAATAAATAAATAAATAAATAAATAAATAAATAAAAGTTAAAAAAAAAGGCCAAAAAAATAATAGAAGTATTGTAAAAATAAAATAAGATGTTACAGGAAAAGATACTATTGGTATGAGGAAATATCCAGAGGATGGATAGATTTTGTAATGTGCATGTGTATATTGACAAAGAGTGAGTTAGGTACAATGGAAAGGCATGCCAAAGGGGGAAAAATAGATTTGATGAATGGACACAAGGAAAGATGCTTTTTTCAGGGTTCGGTCCCCAGAACTACAAACTAACCAATGAGCCAAACGCTCCTAGGAAAGATGACTGTGTCTGTCTGAAGACTCTGTTTTCATGAATGAAAATGTAAGAAATATGGTTGGTGGTCATGACTCCTGGTGGTCAGATCTTGCTAAGTCCTTGTGAATCATGAATTAGAAAACAATGAACCATTGCTCCTGAGGGAATATAGAAGTTGGTTTCTGTAGGCTGGTGCCATGTTTTCAGTTGATGAGGGCATAACCGTGTTTCATGTAGGCTTCTCTTCAAAGGTATTTTTTAGAAATAACATTGAGGACCAGGTGTGATGAAGCATACAGGAGGCAGAGGCAGTCAGATCTTTGTGTTCAAGGCCAGCCAGGACTGCATAGTGTCTCAAACAAAACTATACAACAACCAAAAAAAGTCCCAGCGACATCGAGGGCTGAGGAGGTAGCTCGGTTAATATAATACCACGTGACTACAAGGAGTGGTCCTCGATTGAGAAAAATGCCTCCATAAAATCTAACTATAAAGTATGTTCTTAATTAGTGATCAGTGTGAGAGGGCCCAACCCATTGTGGGTGTTGTGGGTGGGACTGTACCCGGGCTGAGTTCTGTAAGAAAGCAGGCTGAGCAAGCCATGAGGAGCAAGTCAGTGAGCAGCACCCCTCCATGGCTTCTGCATCAGCTCCTGCCTCCAGGTTCCTGCCCTGTTTGAGTTCCTGTTCTGACTTCCTTCAATGATAGCAAAGTATGAGTCAAATAAACCCTCTCCTCCCCACACTGCTTTGGTGCTGGGAACTGAACTCCAGTCCTCTGTAAGAGCAGTATGTGTTCTTACTCTGAGCCCTCCCTCATATTTCCTCTCTGAAATATTGTGTAAGAAAGATGGCTAATGCCTATTTATCTCACAAAGCATACAGTGAATAAGAGGTCTTACCAAAGCATTCCTGCATTCAGGGCTGAAATAATTTCTTCTGATGAGACAGTACCTTAGTATCAAAGGGCATCAGGGTAATTAGGTCAGATTTTTCACCCAGAGCTTCTGCTCATGACAGACTATGCATTTAAGAGCCTCCATGAAAGAAGCAGGACAGGTAACAGCTGTAATTAGCCACTAATTGGTTGAGCGAAACCGTGGTAACTCAGGACAGCATATAACCTTCATGGAATCTGCCGAGGGTCAGGAGCAACCCCCCCACACCTGGTTTTTCAGTCATTTCTTTTTTCTTCCTTTTTTATCTCATTATATTTTATCATAATGTTATAAAACTCTACCTGATACATATTTTGGTCCCCTCCCCACACACCCCCTCCCTCAGCTGTAGCTTATAACCTGTCTTTGAAACACAGACATTCAACAAACTCGTGGGAAAATTTAGCCAGTCCGTCTTTCACTTGAAGTTAAAACAAATACTGTCGGCCACGAAGGAAGGGAAGCTGGTTGTCTGGGATATCCACTACCCATCATCATCCTCCTCCTCCTCCTCCTCATCATCATCATCATTGTCCCCCGCTTTGGCTTTTCCTTTCATCAAGCCTTGTAAACTGGTCCATTTACAGAAGGAAGGTATCACGGTCCTCACCACAGTCGACAGGTAAGGAGCCCCATTAGGGGAGTGACCACACATGAATTGTAGACCTCTTTTATATACATATATATTTGTAATTAAAATATAGTTACATTTCTGTTTTATATACATATATTTGTAATTAAAATATAGTTACATTATTTTCCCCTCTAACCCCGACCCCTACCCCTTCCCCAGTTCATGGACTCTCTTTTAAAATTGTCGTTACCTATTACACAGGATACATATATTTCCAGATAAATAGATGCAACCTACAGGCTGTATAATTTTGCTTATATGTGTTGTGATTTCAGGGCTGAGCAGTTGGTGCAGGATAGACAGTTGAAGGGTTCCTCCCTGGGGAAGCTCTCTTCTTAGGGTCTGAGTTTTTTGTTAGACCCTTTTTGTATACACAGTCAGGGTCACATAGAGTGTTTCCAGAAGGGTCAGAGCTGATGTAGGACATTAGTTGCCTCTCAGCAGGAGAACTGAGCATTTTGAGAATCAGGATTGGGATGGGTTCTTTTTTGTTTTGTTTTGTTTTTGAGACAGAGTTTCTCCATGTAACAGCCCTGGCTGTCCTGGAACTTGCTCTGAACTCACAGAGATCTGCCTTTTTCTGCCTGCAGAACACTGGGATTAAAGGTGTATTCCCAGCAGAAATGGGTTCTTCTTTAAAAAAAAAATACTTATTTTTATTTTATGTGAATTGGTGTTTTGCCTCCATGTATAACTAACTGTGTAAGAGTGTCAGATTTTGGAAATGCAGACAGCTGTTAGCTGCCATGTGGATGCTGGGAATTGAACTCAGGTCCTCCGGAAGAACAGTCAATGCTCCTAACCATTGAGCCATCTCTCCAGCCCCAGAAATAGGTTCTTGCTTGTTACACACACTAACAGATTTTCATTTTATTACAATTTCCCACTACACATAGGTGTGCATTGAATTTAAGAATTCTTCTGTGTTAGCGAAACAAAAAGGCACTCCTTTTCTTCTGTGCTGAGGAAACCTGATTCATCCCCCGAATTTTCATACTTTAAATCGAAGAAAATACCTCCAGAGGCTGGAGAGGTGGCTTAGCCATTAAGAGCACTTGCTACTCTTGCTGGAGACCCGAGTTTGGTTCTCAGCACCCACATGGTAGCTCACAACCATTTATAACTCCATTTGCAGGAGATCCAGCACCCTTTTCTGACCTCTGAGGGCACCAAGCATGCATGTGGCACACGTATGTACATGTAGGCAAGACACTCATGCATGAAACCAAAAAACAAGACTAAATTTTTAAAAAGAGGATTTAGATAGCTTTATCCTTTTGTCTGCAAAATAACATTTACACATTATATAAAGATCAGCTATATTTGAACCTTTTGTCTGTTTGACTATTTGAGACAGGGTCTCACTGTGCAGCCCGGCCTGGTCATAAACTTGTGGTCTTCCTGCCTCAGCCTCCCAAGTGCTAGAATCCCGTTTGTTCACGTCGTGCCAACCCGAAGCTTACACACCATCATAAAATTTGCAGTGCTTGGGTTTGAGTCAAAGCACTTGTCATGAAAATCTGACAGTTTGCGTGCAGTCCCTGGGACCCGTGGGATTCCGGGGGAAGGTGAGAACTGACTTCCGGAAGTTGTCCTTTGACCTGCGCACTTGTGAGTCTTGTGCTCATCCCCCAGTCATTTTATGAGGATTTCAGGTACGCTACTTGGCACACGGGGAGCCCTAGGTAAAAGGCAGCCATCATTAGTGTGTTAGAAAAGCTCTCAGAAATGTGAGAAACCGTCTTAGGACAAGAACCTGCCCTGTGGCCAGAGCCATTGTACATGTCCATCAAGTTCCGTCTGCACCGCTTGGTGCAGGGGCGCTGGGCGGTCCTGGCATCCCGGCATGCCTTTACAAAGAGGTATGCAATCACCATCTCAGAGGTGTGAGAAGACATGTTAGCTGGGGTTAGAGCCTTTGAGGACCAAGCCTGGGATCCCCTCTCCCTATTAGAGAACACGAGCCAAGGAGAGAAAGGGGCTCCACAAACACTGGGTGAGTTTTGCCACTTCTCCCCAGCAGAGGGCAGTAGAAGCAGCCCTAGCCAATTACTCTGCCCACCTGCCTCGCTTATTAATCAGAAACCTCATTTAATCTCTCTGCACAACATCTGAGAAAAATTACTCTTCCTCCCTCTGTGATTAGTATTTTTTCAAAAAGTCTTTTTAAAAAAATCTCTCCTTGGGATGGACTGGAGGATTAGAAATAAAAGTCATTTTGTCACTCAGAACTGCCTTTGCTTGTGATGCCTGGGTGCAGCTTTATGATAATTCTAATATGTCCCACTGCCCAGCCTGGGTGATGAGGGAAGGCTATTTGATTGTTCTCCATTGTCATCTGTAGTCATATAACAGTGACTGTAAATCACTGTCACCCACTGTGGTAAGGGGCTGACCTTGGAGCCAGAAGAGTGTTATGAGAGAACATGCCGTTTACTTTAGCACACCAGGCTCCTGTGCATCGAGCCCAGCTTGGTGTAAGTGGGATTTGTTATATATACTTAGAGCAAATGATTACTCATTATTTATCTAAGATTTAGATTAATAGGACCTGCTGTGTGGTTTAATCCACCATATCTGGCAACCGTAGGCTTTGACTTCTCTTTTAGTCTTGGAGATGTAGATGTAAAGTGGGGTGACAGGAAAAGAATCCTCGTTGGCCACTGTTGAATGGAGCATTGCAACACCTGAGGTCCAGAGCCTGACTTAGTCAGATAGATGTTCAATAAACGGCTCTTGCCGTTAGTGCTATTTTACAGCCCAGTGTTTCTTCTCTATTCCAGCTACATTGTCACAGGTGACGTTAAGGGTAACATTAAATTCTACGATCACACCCTGTCCGTTGTCAACTGGTACAGTAACTTCAAACTAGGCGCCATAAGGACTCTGTCCTTTTCAAAGACCCCAGCGAGTCCTCCTACCGAGAAATCCAACCTCCCGATAGACTGCACTTTAAAAGGTGACCTTTTCGTGGTCAGGTGAGTCATTAATGAACATAGTCACTTGGATGGCCAAAAAATGACAGATGGCTTCTCCTCAGTTTGCGTGCAGTATAATGAATGTTCCTTTTGTTTCTAGGATATAGAATTGAGAGAACTAGATTTCCTAGAGTTACAGGTGGTGCTCCTTGGCTGATTGCAGTCAGTATTGGATTGGTTTGGTTTGTCGAGATACAGTTTTACTGAGTAGTCCAGACTATCCCAGAACACACTCTGTAGATCAGGCTGGCCTGGAACTCACAGAGATCCCCTACCTCTGCCTCCTGAGTGCTGGGAATAAAGGGGTGCTCCACCACCACTCAGCTTGGATTTCTCTGTGTTGTCATAGAGATTCTTTCTTTTTATTAGTTAAAGATTTTACTATTTAGAAGCCTAAGTAACTGGAGGTTGGATGGCCTTTATTCCTGGGTTTGCTATTATGCGTGGAGTCCTTGGCCATGGGGTAGCCTCATGGAGCTGAGCTTGTCCTAGCCACTGAGGTTAAAGGCATTGGATAATTAATAGCCATAACATTTCAAGACCGAATTATCTGTGAGCCTGCTTAATTACCCTTGCAGTCTTTACAGGCACATCTGTATGTGTGCACCCAACTCGATATTTGCATACACAAATGAATATTTGCATGTGTAGATTAGCTAATTGTACAACTGACTGTCCATCTGCATACTTAATGACTCCATTTACATGTGGAAAAGTGGGCTTTTTTCACTTGCAAATAGAGGCTGTTGGATGTTGGTGGTATATTTTTGGAGACATCGGGTTAATAATGTCACCAAATTACAGACGACAAAGGCGGTCCATGTACAATTAGAAGCAGAATTGGCTGGTGTGGCCATTCCCTCACAAACACTGATCCTGTCCGGTCTCTCCCTGGCAAACAGGAATTTTATTATCGGAACATTCGATGCCACCGTGTACCACATGACGGCCGATGGCACCAAACTTGAGAAGCTCTTTGTGGAGCCCAGGGATGCCGTTTATGCCATCTCCTGCCACCCATACCAACCCCTCATCGCAGTTGGCAGTATCTGTGGGATGATCAAGGTGTGGGATTACGAAAGGAAGGTGTATCTGTACAGCAGGGCCTTCGAGAAGGGGCTTGGAGTCCAGAGTCTGACCTACAACCCCGAAGGTACTCCTCTGTCACAGGTTCACACATACCCACAGGGGCTGTCACCAGACAGTTGTCCCTGTCCCCAGCCTTGCCCAGAGCTACACCTCAGTGCCGCCCCTCCCAAGGCGTCTCTCTTCCCATTCTCCTTGTGGCAGTTTTTTTTTTGTTTGTTTCTTTTGCTTTTCCTAGAATGAAGGGAGCCCTTTTTCCATCAGCATCCTTGGGCTTGTCTTTTCAGGAGCCCTACTTGGCGCTGGATTCACCGAGGGCACAGTTTATATTCTTGATGCGATGTCTTTGGAAAATGAATGTCCAGAGCCCTTCAAATATTCCAGAACTAGCGTGTCTCACGTCAGCTTCTCGCATGATTCCAATTACATGGCGACTGCTGTGAGTTCCACCCTCTGTTCAAGGCTTTTCTTTACTAACGAAGGGCGCAGAATCTGAGGGAGCGTGGGGCGCACGGACCAGTCAAGCTGTGATACAAGGGAAGAGAGAGGGTTGCTGAGGTAGAAGGACTTCTGCAGGCAGGCAGGACAAGGCCTCAAAACTTGCAGACTTGGATTCTGCACTTCCAGGGGCTGGCTGTGGTGTTTCTGGGACCCTGGTCTTTCTGTATCCCATCCTTCATCCTCATTCATTTTGACAATCTCAGTCCTTTCCGAGTTTTGGACTCTGTTCCTTCTCTCTGTGACTAGGGCATGTGATCTCAAGGAAGTGGTTCTGGCTGTCCCCTGGTCTGCCTTTCTTTTCTGTCAGGTGTGGCAGCATGGTGGTGATGGTGGTGAGGAGGTGGAAGGTTCTCATGAAGTAACCTCCCTCTGGCATTCCACCCACATACAGCCTGGCCTCTGGCTTATACACCCAGCGCTGTAAGGATCAGAACTGCCCTGGTACCCAGCATGGACATCAGACCTACCTGCTGGCTACTCTCGGCCACTCTGGCCTGAATCAGACCTTTTTATTTTCTGTTCCTAGACAGAGAGGAGGGAGGAGAAAGGCCAAAGGAGCCAGACTCTTGGCTTCCTCTGGGAGACTAGAACTGATGTCACCATATTGTCCCCTCTTCCCCGCCATCACCGGTAGCCTCAGTCTCCTGGTCTGCAGGATGGACACCACTCTCCCTACCCGTTCAGCTCAGCTAAGGTGTATGTGGATAAGATACTCTGAAGGCCGACAAGTCTGAAAGCTATGGTGACGGTGCCTAGATCCTAAAGTCGAGTGACAGCATTCACTCCTGCTCCCTCAGGATGTCGGTTTCACCGTGGCCGTGTACATGGTGGTGGTCAAAAACGGACAGAGGGTCTGGGAGTACTTGGCGAGACTCCGCTCTCACCATAACACCATCCGAAGCCTCCTGTTTGGGGTGCATCTGGACAGCAACGAGCCCAGGCTGCTGAGCCTCGGGAAGGACAGATTCCTGGTGAGCTGTTGAGCTGGGTTCGATGATCACCAGCGCCTTGCGCCGCCCCTCCCCCCCCACCCCACCCCCACACCCCCGGTGGATGGTGTGCAGACCTCACCTGTAGCATGTCGGAAAGAATGACTATGGCGAAGTCACAGACCTTCCCATGTGGGCCTCTCTGAGGTGATGGATGGCTCACAGGGCGGCAGGGGTGTGTGTCCCCCACCTCCAGGCAGCAAGTGCAGCTGCTTTTACCTCCTCCCAGAGAGCGCTGGGAAGGCTGACACTTGCTGACACCTCCTTGGCATCCAGACATCAGGGTCAGACTGTGAAGGGAGATGAGGCCGAGAGGGCTAGGCACTGTAGGTTACTTTCCATTGCTGGGATGAAACACTGAGCAAAACCAACTTGGGGAAGAAAAATGTTTACTTGGCTCACAGCTCACAGTCCTTCATTCAGGGAAACTGAGGCAGGAACTGAAGCAGAGACCACGGAGGAGTACCGTTTACTGGCTTGCTCCCCATGGCATGCTCAGCTACTTTCTCATACATCCCAGGTCTACCAGTCCATGGTCATGGCCTCAGGCCTCTGATGGAGGCGATTCCTCACGTGAGGGGCCCTCTCCCCGGGTGAGACTATCTCATATCAAGATGACAGAAACTAACCAGAGCAGCAGGGACAGTGGGTGATCTCACCAGGTCAACCTTAACTGCTCAGAAGGAACTGCGCATGGTACCCTACCGGCCCCTGCTTCCCCATCCTTCCTCCAAGCCTGCCTTCTTCCCATCTGTACCATTGGGGCCAGCTTGAGCAGGCTGGAGTGCTGAGATTTAGGCTTTCATTAGTTCTTAAGGTAACAGGAAGGGGTGCAGCAGAGGTTAATCCATCGTTTGAGTTCATGAGGTCAGCTGGCTCAGACCTCACTTTTCACTCCGCCACATCTTGACAGTGCGTCCCTGGCCAGGACAGTCTGAATGTCTCTGACGCCTGCTCACGGGGCTGTGTACAAAAGACACAGCAGTGCAGAGACTTGGGGGTTCATGGTTTAGGGTGCTAAGCCTAAATCATGTGGTCCTGCTCACTGTGAGCGCTTAGTGAAGGTAGCACACGGGTGTAGGGTCAGGGAACTTCCCTTAGCGACCAGTTACCATTCAGGTTGACACCCGAGGCTGAAGCTTATCCTCGGCTAAGATTGTCCTCCAGCGGCAACAATGGTTCTTAACCTCTGGGTTGCAGCCCTTTTGTGGGGGTTGTATGTCCCTCTCATGGGGTCACCTGATATCATCAGAAAATACAGATACTTACATTGCAATTTATAACAATAGCAAAATTACAGCTATGAAGTAGCAATGGAAATAATTCTATGGTTGGGGTCACCACACCGTGAGGAACCGTGTTAAAGGGTTGCAGCATTTGGGAGGCTGAGAACAACTAAGCTGGGTCTTCATGCACTTCCCGTGCCCCTCGGCAGATAGAGTACAATCTTATCAAGAGCTACAAAGACCACCTGGAGGTCCTGGACATTCACCGAACGGACCAGGGCTCTTACCCGACCTGCATGATCTGGTACCCGCCGCTCACTAAGGAGCTCTTTCTGCTCGTCTGCAACAGCTGCTACAAAGTGAAACTGTTCAATTCCACCACAAAAATGTGCAGGTGAGCACCAGGGCATCCCTCGAATGCCCTGCCCCAACCTGTATCTCCGTCCCCAGCTGGTAACAGCTCAGCCCTTTCCCTTCTCAAAGGGAGAAACTGAGTCACAGATAACAAATCAGATTTATTCAAAAGCACACAGTGAAGCCAGGCCTGAGGACAGATGCCAGCCTGGGGTCCTTGTTTTAAGTTAGACACCATGGAGTAAGGGATCCAGAGTTTGGTGCTCATGTATCTCTGAAGGACACAGCCCCGAGGAGCAGGAAGTCACTAATGTTCCCAGACCAGCCATCCTTTCCCATACAGGGAAAAAACAAATAAAAAACCCAAGCCAACTATTTAACAAAACACACTAATTGTTCGATTTTTGTTGTTGTTGTATTGATTTTATTTTGAGAGAGGGTCTCACTCTGTAGTCCTGCCTCTGCATTGTGAGTCCTGAGATCACAAGTGTGCACTACCTCGCCCAGCATGATTGATTCTAAGGAATTTTAAGTCTAGCTGATCACATTCATTTTTCATTTCTTGGGTGGGCCAGGTAGGGTTCCGGGTGGTGAAGGTGGGTCCAAACAAAGCACCATCCTGGGGTGACACTTTAGAGATGGGGACAACACAGTAGTGAGTGGGTAGTGGGGGTGTCAGTGCTTTGTGTAGTCACTGGAGAGACAGGTCTGGAGGGGGTACCTGGGGGCAGATGGGAGGCTGTCTTCAAAGAGTCCTGGGGATGGGGGGGTCTTAGGAGGGAGGAGCATATCAGGACACGGAATATTTCGGGGAAAGCCCACAGATGGAATCTGAGAAGTTCTTAGGAAGGGGCTTGGCTGGAGTGGAATTGGGGAAGGGTGAGTTGAGAGGGTGGGGAGGGCAGTCTGCAGGACGACTCCCCCAGTTTCTACCCCAGGGCTGGGAGATGCAGACTGAGGGCTGCACCAAGGGTAGGAAGATATTGTGTGTGTGGAGGTGACAGTGGCCTGAAGGTGGCAGGGAAGGTCAGACCCTGGTGTATCTGGAGACAGGCTGGCAGCTTGCTGAGAGCAAAAGGTAACTGAGAGAAACTTCAGACTGTTGCACGAGCTTTAGTTAGCATATAATGAAAACCTGGAGCCAGATATTAGGGAAAAGCTGGAATAACAGAGAGAGGACACAGACCACAGTCAGTTCTCACCCAGCCAACTTCTCAGGCTGACCAGGGTAAATACTGTCTGTCTTCATGGGTCCTCAGTTGCTTCTATAGAATGCCTGAATCTCTGCCTTCTCCAGCCTTAAATATCTTCCCCGCCCAGCTGTTATACTTCCTGGCTCAACTCTGTATCAGAATTCTGGCATTAGGATTAAAGGTGTGAGCTACTACTGCTTGAACTCAGAGAAATCCAGAAAGATTTCTGTCTCTTGAGTGTTGGGATTAAAATTTGTGGATCACCACTCTCTGACCTTCATGGCTTGAGTATGGGTGATTCTGTCCTCTGATATTCCAGGCTGATTTTCCTATGTGCTTTCCCAAGTAGCCAGAAAAATTGAATTGGCCTAGAATGAGTGGGGGTGTGGACAGGGAGGGACGGATTTGAGTTCAGTAAATTCCAAGTTCCGACAAGAGCGAGTTGGAGATCCCAGTACATGTGAGATCCCAGTACATGTGAGAGTTCCTGAGTTAGACTCTTGATTCTGGGTGGAGTCAAGATCAGGGAAAGGTAGATGGAGGTTGCAGACCACACCCAGGGCACCCACAGCCGCATTCGAGAGGCGCATCTTCCTCCCTACAGAGGTGTCCTTCTGTTAGGTGTGGCCATTGGTTCCGCAAGACCTGTGGGTCCCAGGTTTTCCTCACCTTGGACACTGACTTCGTGTGCCGTCCCTGCATCAGGACCACAGTCTTGAGCTTCCCAGAGCCTTGCAAAGTGCTGTTCCTGGGAGGTCTGGAGAGGCTAAGACTCAACCCTTGGCTCCTGTTCAGAGGGCTATACCCTGTGGAGAGTGAGCCTCTCTTTTGGAGACTGGCTGCCAATGGATATGGCTGGAAGGCACAGAGGCAGAAGGAATGTTTGATGGGGGAGCCAGCCACAGCAGCAATGTGCCCAGGCTGCTGGGGGAAAAGCAGAGTTTTAATTGGTTGGTTGCTTTTATTTTATTTCTGAGACGGGATCTTGCTATGTGACCCAGTCTCCCAAGTACTGGGATTACAGGCATGCACCGTCATGCCTGGCCGTGCTCATACCTTGAAGTACATCTCAGATGAAATTTCCAAAGATCCAGAACTCCCCTAGGCTCTCTTCCTCTTTGGTTTGTTTTTGTTTTGTTTTTCTTTTTGAGACACTGTCTCATTTTGTAGCCCAGGCTGGCTTTAACCCTTCTGCCTCAACCTCCCAGGTGTTAGGCTTGAAAGCAGGAACCATTCTTCCTAACCACTGCTCCCCAAACCAAGAACAGTCTTTTCCAGAAGGCAGAGGGAAAATGCCAGAGCAGAGCCCCTACATATTATGACAGGAAATAGAATCTGCCACAGTGTTTAAAATCCTTGAGAAAGTGGATAAAGATCTTCAGGATGTTTTTTTATGACCTGTCTTTAATGTACATGCACTTCTGAGCAAAAAACATCCCTGGAAACATCTTGTCAGTCCTAGAAACTGAATTCAAGGTAGGAGACAGTATTCCCCAGGCCAGTCACCCAAGAGACAGAGGTGCTGTGGTGTGTGTGTGTGTGTGTGTGTGTGTGTGTGTGTGTGTGTGTGCACTCGCGTGCGTGTGGTATCTATGTGGTATCTGTGTATGGTATGTGGTGTGGTGTGTATGTGTGGTATCTGTGTATGATATGTGTGGGGTATGTGTGTGGGGATGGTTGTGGTATGTATATGGCATCTGTGTATGGTACGTGTGGTATGTGTATATGTGTGTGTGGTGTGACTGTGGTGTGTATGTGTGGTAGAATGTGTGGTATGTGTGTGTGTGATGTGACTGTTGTATGTGTGTGTGTGTGTGTGTGGTGGAGTGTATGGTATGTGTGGTATGTGTGTGGCATGTGAGTATGGTATGTGTGTGTGGTAGAGTGTACGGTATGTGTGGTGTATGGTATGTGGTGTGACTGTGGTATGTGTGTGTGTGGTGGAGTGTATGGTATGTGTTGGAATCTTATGTTTGATCTGGTATGACACAATAATGCTTAACCCATTTAGCTGTGGCAGGTGTGTATGAATGGAGAGGCCTCGTGCCTTATATGGGGGACACGGTGAGAGTGAGCAGCAGGAGACACTTAGAGTCTGTTTCTACATAGAAGGACTTTATTATTATAACAGAGATATATTGTTATAATAACAGAGAGGGGGGGGGAGGGGAAGAGGGAGAGCACTCCCGGAGGACAGAAGCAAGGAAGTGTGGGAATTCTTCTTAAATGGGGCTTGATGTCAGAACTCAAGGCAAGGCATGGCTTCAGAGGCTGGAACAGAATCCTAACAGTGTGTGTGTGTGTGTGTGTGTGTGTGTGTGTGTGTGTGTGGTGGTTGTAGCGTATGTGTGTGGTATGTGTTCATGTTTCTTCCTGTTGATCATCCATCTGAAGTTAGCTCGAAACATCTTTTAAGAAGAGTGTACAGGGGCTAGAGAGATGGCTCAGCGGTTAAGAGCACTGACTGTTCTTCCAGAGGACCTGGGTTCGATTCCCAGCATCCACATGGCAGCTAACAACTGTCTGTAATCCCAAGATCTGACACCCTTACACAGTTATACATGCAGGCAAAACACTAATTCACATAAAATAAAAATAAATATTAAAAAAAAAACTAAAAAAAAAGAAGAGTGTACAGGATGAGACTGGAGAGATGGCTCAGTAGTTAAGAGCCCTGGGTTCAGTTCTCAACATTCACATGGTAGGTCACAACTGTCTGTAATGCAATTCCAGTTTTACACAGGCATGTAGGCAAAATACCAATACATATAAAATAAAATAAAAAAGGATAAATCTGAAGAAGAAGAAGAAGAAGAAGAAGAAGAAGAAGAAGAAGAAGAGATTGTGTGTAAGGCTGGAGGAAATGGCTCCCTAGATAAAAAGTCCTTGCCACAGGAGCCCAGGCATGGAGAGCTGACCCCTGAAAGTTGTCCACATTGCATGTGTGTACCTCCCATCCCCATCATACATACACAATAGCAAAAAGCAAAATTAAAAACAAAAAAATTACTATCACTTCTCAGCCTCTTGGCTAAACTCAAATATAGGAAATAACTTAGCAAGGCTGGAAGTCAAATTTATACAGCATTTAAAGAAAGGGCATATACAGTGCTGCCTACTGCTTCCCCCTCCCATAATTCTAGAACATTCCTATCCTTCCAAAATAAGAGCCCCATGTGTCAGGCATCTCTTGAGTTAGAGAAATATTAAGTCTGGTAACCACAGTTCAATTGGGGAAGCGTTGCCTTCTCATGATGAATCAAAAAGGAATTTTAAAATGCATTTAAAAACATTTGAAAGGATACAGAAAGGCAGCTCACGGAAAATGCCAATAACCATGGGGCAGATGCTCAGCAGCCTCTCTCAATGAGGCAGTCGAAAGCAAGACATCATTTTTTTACAAATGGGATTAGTAAAGATAAAAGTGATTGATGGTGTTGAGTGTTGGCAAGGGTGTGGGGAAGCAGGCTTGCTCGTCCAACCACTGGTGGAGGTGTAAATTGGCGTAACCTTTGGGGAAAGCAATTTGTCACCCTCTGTTAAATTTTATACCCCCTGACTTCTAGGAATGGAGCCGGCAGAAGTACCCATGCGCTTACGCCAAGACATAAGTAAAAGGATCTCTTGTATGGAAATACGTTTTGAAATGGAAGCAGTTCAAATGTCCATTAATAGAGCGTTAGTTAAATGATGTCTTGTCAGTACACCAGAACACAATGATGCTTTTAGCAGACAGGGAAAAATAATGAGATGACTGTCTGTGCGGTGCCATGGCAATGTCGCCAAGATATAGTAAGAGATAAAGCAAATCTCCAAATAAGCATGGATGGTATAATTCTCTCTCCCCATGAAATCACATATATGTAAATTTTGGTGAGTCATATGTACCAAACAATTACCCGTGCCTTTCTTGGGACAGGATTCAGCATTTTAGAATGTGGATGTTCTATTTTATGAATATCTAAAGGTTTGAACTTTTTTTCAAGCAATGAATACGAAATGTCTGAATCAGAATGAAGAGATAAGAATTTTGTAAAATTGGTAGACAGGTTGACTGTGGCTGGCTAATGGTTACATACTCTGTGCCAGAAACTGTTCTGAGCACTTTTTTTTAAAAAACTATATTCACTAAGTTGTCTAGTTCAAGAAAGCATCCATCATACCCAAAGGGTAACTGGTTCGTGGGCTAGCGATTTAGCTTTGTTTGTAGAATGCTTTCCTACCATGTACAGAGTTCTGGGTTGTGTTCCTAGTACATAAGCCACACATTCATGCCTGAAGTGCCAACACTTGGGGTGAAGGCAGGGGGACCAGAAATTCAAAACTATATCCTCAGCTACACAGTGAGACGGAGGCAAACCTCGACCACATGAAAAAGCAGAGCAAAGCAAAACGAAACAAAAAAAGCAAACTCCGGTTCCCATCAGAAGACCCTCCCCAGCCCTGCATCCCATGTCCCTGGAAACCACTGAGGGGCTTCTGTCTTATGAACTTATCTATTCTGCACACGTGAGTGTAAGTTCATATTCCTATAGATGGTATCACACACAGCATGTGACCTTCTGTGTCTGGCTTCTTACACTTAACATTTTCTTGAGACTCACCCTCTTTGTGAGGTGAACTAGTTCTTTGTTGTATGGCCGAGGATTGGTCCTGTCCTATCCATCTGTGCGTCTGCTGATGCAATACACATTTGCATTGTTTCTGTTTTGTAGTGGTCATGAGGGTGTAGGGTTCGGTGTAGACAGACATGCACAATTTCTTGAATGGCCCCAGCAATGGAGTCTCCACAGCCCCCGCTCCCCACAAGTTCTCAACCCAGAGACAAAGGTTCCAGTCTTTTCATACCTTGTCCCAGGCTCTTAGCCGTATTCCCTTGCCTCTGCCTACTTGCCAGCATGTGGAAGGGCCTCAGGAAAAGGCAATACTGTTACGCTGTCTACCTGCTGGGCGTTCCCGTGTTCCAAAGTGCTGAGCCTCCCACGGCCCAGCAGAAAGAGCTCACCTTGAGAACTGTCCCTGTCTTGTGTCCCCCTGCTCTACCTGCTGCCCCTTTCCCGTCACTGCTTAGGTCTCTTAGATCCATGTCCCCTACCTTTACCATTTTCTTCCTGATGCTCACTATTCTGCTAGCCAGTCTGCTCTCTCCGCCCCTGATCCATCATTCTGAACAAGCTGGCTGCCCCCACACCCGATACTTCCCTCCAGACCCTGGGACTCAGTGCCATCTCTGCATGTCTCACTTCAAAACAGCTTTGTCTCCTGTCCCTCCCAGTCCATGGCCTCAGTAGCAGAGGCTAGACCTTGCGCATGTCTGCATCCTGATTTGCCTGTTTCATGCCCGGCATGAAGAGGTACTCTCTCTCACAAGGCTGGTGTGATAGGATCAGAAGTCCTTATTCAGCACTTACATCCCACAAAGGATCCCCACTTTTGAGCAGGGAAGCAACTGGGTATAGTGGTGTGTGCCTGCAATTCCAGCTAGGCAGGTGACTGAGGCAGGAGGCATTCTGGAGCCTAGGAGTTTGAAGCCAGCCTGAGAGAAATACCAAGATCTCCAAAAAAGGAGCCAGTGAGATGGATCAGTGGATAAACACTGCAGCTGCCAAGCCTGAGGTCCTGAGTTCAAGCCCTGGGATGGAAGAAGAGGACCACCTCCCATAAACTATGCACACCACCACACATAAATACAAAGATATAAGAAATTTTAAAGTTGAATTAAAGAAGTCTGACGAGTGTCACTACAGCTTGACATGTAGTCAGAAGTTTCTCTGTCCCACCCAGGCGGTCCTACAACCATTTAGTCCCAAAGAATCACACAAAGTCTTATGTTAATTATCAACTGTTTGGCCTATGGCTCAGGCTAATTAGTTGCTAACTCTTTTCTCTTAAACTAACCCATGGTTCTTATCCATGGTTAGCCCCATGGCTTGAGTGTCTTTTCTCAATGCAGCGTTCTCATCTTGCTTCCTCTGAGTCTGGCTGGCATCTTCTCTCTGCTCTTCCGCTTCCCAGAATTCTCCTTGTCTGGTTACCCCATCTATACTTCCTGTCTGCCTAGCTTCTGGTCAATCAGTGTTTATTAAACCAATATTTACAGTGTGCAAGAGCATGGTCCCATAGCATTGATCTACTGATGGATTTGGTGACCTGCGTTTAGGGATGTCTGGAGCAGAGGGTGGTGTTTCACTCCAGTCTGTGGGCCCGACCTGAGGAATTGGGTGTTTCCTTGCATCCTGCCAAGCCATGCCGTTTCCTTGTAGACTTTTCTCTTGTCAGTTGTTCATAGTTTCTTAGGGCATAATGTCAAGAGGGAAATTCAGTATCGCAGGCACTGGAAACCTTCTCCACAGTCAGTTTCCCTAGAGCATTTTTTTTTTTTCCACATGAGGAGACTTTTTTAGAGTGAGGGGAAGGGGGAGAGGGGAGGGGGAAGGTCAGAGATGCACGAGGCCTCTGGAAGGAGGAGAGATGCCCTAGAGCATTTGTTGCTGGGAGCTCATGCCCCTTATGTACAGTAGCCACAGGCAGCACCTGAATGAGAGGATCTTACATAGGGATTAGCTGAGTGACAAGACAGGAAATTCAGAATCACAGATACATAAGGAGTCCAGTGTAGCGGTGCATGCCTGTAATCCCAGCACTCAGGGGGCTGAGGCAGGGAAGAGTCTGAATTCTTGGCCAGCCTGGACTACATACATAGCAAGACTGTCTCATCCAAACCAAACCGAACCAAAACCTCCCAAACCCCAGACCCAAAACAACACAAGTTTGATGGTACCAATTGCAGTCTTAAAACATACATTGAAGTTTATAGAGTTTACATTTTTTTTTCTATACAGAAAGACACTTCTTGGACCAGCTTATGGGTCTCCTATCGAGCACACACAGGTGCTGCCCGTTAAATCCACATTTGAGCTGCAGAAACGATACTTGGTGTTCATCAATAAAGACAAGGTAGGCTTCCCTTTCTCTGCCCCTGCAAGATGACTGTGCCATGAGTCCAAAGCCCATGAGTTCCAGTGCCAATGAGATGGCCAGCCAGGAAAGGCGCTAGCCACTTCATCTGGTGGCCCCATGAGAGGGGACTGCTTTGGGGAAGTGGCTACTGTGACACCAATGTCGTTTCCCAAATAAATACATTTAGTAATAAAACAGATAATAAGACGACCCATGGGTCCTTAGTTCTGCCGCACAGAATTTCCTCCATATGGGTTACTGGCCAAAATGAAAATTGCTGCAGATTAGTGAGGATGGCTTCTGGGAGGCATTTCTTCTTTTTTTGTTTTATTTAGTTTGTGTGTGTGCTCATGGACATGTGTCACAGTGTACACATGGAAGTCAAAGGACAATTTCAGAAGTCTGTTCTCTTCCACCACAGAAGTCCTGGGGACAGGACCCGGTCAGACCTGGCAACAAGCGCTTTCACTCACTGGGCCGTCCTACAGGCCCGGCAGACATTTTTGAATGGAATTCTCAAAGTCTCCCAGTGAAAACTCATAGCCTTTCAAATTATGCTTTTCTTTCTTTTTATTGACCTGGAAAAATCTAATTTACATGGAAGATGCCCAAATCAGTTGCACCTGGTCATATATTAAACTTTGACCCTGACAGATGGTTCCAGATGTGTGCATGCGTGGTACAAGTGTCTGGAGGTAAAGCCTGGGTACAGCAGGCTAGTTTGAGACTCAGGTACTCAACTCTGAATATCTAATTACCCTTGCCTCTCTAGGTCGGACTCCAGATCTTACCAGTTGATGGCAACCCGCACAAAACATGTGCTATCATTTGCCACCCGAGCGGGGTGGCTGGAATGGCCCTTTCTTATGATGGCCGCTACGCCTTCACAGCAGGAGGCCAGGACTGCTCAGTGGTTCAGTGGGAAATCAATTTAAGGTACGTGAGCGGACAGAACCTGGCCCCATAAGGAAGCATAGACATCTTTTTAAAAAAAGGAGTGTGTGTGTGTGTGTGTGTGTGTGTGTGTGTGTGTGTGTGTGTGTTAGGATGCACGTATGAAAATGGCAGAAGAGGGGGCTGGAGAGATGGCTCAGCGGTTAAGAGCACCGTCTGCTCTTCCAGGGGACCCGGGTTCGATTCCCAGCACCCACATGGCAGCTAACAACTGTCTGTAGTTCCAGTTCCAGGCAAACACCAAAGCAAATAAATAAATAAATAAAGTTTAAAAAAAAAAAAAAAGAAGAAAATGGCAGAAGAGGACACTGGTTCTCCTGGAGCTGGAGTTTATGCATTTGTGAGGCACCTGTGTGAGTGCAAGCATTTTCAATCACTGGGCCTGCTCCAGCCTGCGAACCCCTTTTTTCATTCAATTACAACGGACAGTCACTGAGTGACTACTACATGCCCCATGCTGTGCTGGAACCAAACAGTACCTGGCTCTCAGGATACTTCCTGGTGACGTTCCGTGCATATCAAAGGCTGCTAAGCCTCCAAAGTGGGCATTGCAGAGGCAGAGGCAATAAGGGTGAACTGAGAACCTGTTGTCAGTTGGCTGCTCTGCCTAAAGAAAAGCTGGAAAATGCTAGACTTGTACATCAGAGGAAGGCTAGAGGTACTCTGAGGTCAAAGGGATGAGAGTCTCAGTGTAGCTCTGCTCTGGAGTCTCTGCTCTGGATTTCCTTGATTTCGCTAATCCTTAGCTTCTGTCTGTGAGGCGGGAGGAATAACTTTTGTAGGGTCCTGTACGGATCAGACAGGTTGACAGAGGTGAACACCGCCACCAATTATAAGTTATGACATTCTTCCTCTCTTTTCTTCCTGGAAAGGTCACTTGTGTGTAAGGTGGGACAGTGATCTGAACCAGGGCAGAGCCAGGGAGTGGGTAGCCACATCATGTTTCCGATGACCCCGTTCATGCGAGCTTCAGGGGCAGACAGCAAAGGCACCTTCCTCCCTCAAAAAGCAGCCTGATTCACGGCTCCCAGGAACGTCTGCCTCTGCCATCTGCCAAGCGCGCATCTTTCTCTTTATGGCAGATGTTAACGCTTTCCTTCTTACCCTGAACTTGAGTGGGAACGACTGGTGAAATCTGTTTTGGTGCCGTGATGGCTTCACAGTCGAAGCTGCATCTCTGCCTTTTGCCTCTGCCATCCTGAGTGAGCTGATCAGGAAACTGGGGGACTTGGGAACTGGAGGTGAGCTAGCTCTCCATCCAGTAGCACTTCCCCAACAGGCCCAGTGTGTCACCCACTTGTCACCTGCAATCCTTGGGGGGGTGGCATGCTGGAGGAAGGTGAAGTCTCCCCATTTTGCTTTTTGTCCTCAAAAAGGATCCCGTAGGGATTTCCGGTAGCTTCCTGTGCTTGGCCAGAATCCAGGCTTCTGAGAATTTCAATTTAATCGGTTGTGGGGACAAAGGATCATTATAAACTAATTAGCACTTTATTGCTGCTTCTGGTGACTTAATATGTTCAGCATTTCACTAATGGAAAGAAATGTAAAAACCTCAAACAAGTAAACAATAGAGTTTTCTACTGAGTCTCAGGCTGCAGCTCAGTTGGTAGAATGCTTGCCTAGTGTGGGTGAAGCCTTGGGTTCCTTCTCAGTACCACATAGACTCCTGTGCTGGCTGGTTCTACATCAGCTTGACACAGGCTAAAGTCATCTGAGAGAAGGGGCCTTCATAAGACTGGGCTGTAGGCAAGCCTGTAGGGCATTTTCTTTTTAAAAAGCACTTTTATTTATTTATTTATTTATTTATTTATTTATTTATTTATTTGCCTTCGTGTTTGCCTGGAACTGGAACTACAGACAGTTGTTAGCTGCCATGTGGGTGCTGGGAATTGAACCCGGGTCCTCTGGAAGAGCAGACGGTGCTCTTAACCGCAGAGCCATCTCTCCAGCCCCGGGCATTTTCATAATTAGTGATTGATGGGGGAGGGCCCAGCCCAGGGTGGGTGGGGTCACCCCTGGGCTGATGGTCCTGGGTTCTTTTTCTTTTTTCCTTTCCTCTCCTTTTATTTTCTTTTCTCCCTTCCTCTCTCTTTTAGATAGTGTTTCTCTGCATATTCCTGGCTGCCCCTGGACTCACTCCATA
Organism: Sigmodon hispidus; assembly: GCA_004025045.1. Taxonomy (NCBI): domain Eukaryota; kingdom Metazoa; phylum Chordata; class Mammalia; order Rodentia; family Cricetidae; genus Sigmodon; species Sigmodon hispidus. The sequence continues at coordinate 97,022 of PVIH01004389.1, forward strand.
GATCAGGCTGGCTTCAAACTCACAGTGATCCACTTGCCTCTGCCTCCCAAATGCTGGGACTAAAGGCTTGCACCACCGCTGCTTGGCTGTCCTGGGTTCTATAAGAAAGCAGGCTGAGCAAGCAAGCCATGGAGAGCAAGTCAGTAAGCAGCATCCCTCCATGGTCTCTGCAGCAGCTTCTGCCTCCAGGTTCCTGCCCTGTTTGAGTTCCTGTCCTAATTTCCTTAGATGGTTAGGGTTATGGAACAGTGATATGAAAGTGTTAAGACAAATAAACCCTTTCTCCCCACATAGCTTTGGTCACTACGTTTCATCACAGCAATAGTAACCCTAAGACAACCCACCCTGGTGGCACATGCTGATAATCTAGCACTCAGGAGGTGGAGGCAGGAGGATCAGAATATCAAAGTCATCCTCTGCTTTATATTGACTTGAAGGTTGCCCTGGGCTACATAAGACCCTCCTTAAAAAAAAAAAAAAAAAAGTTTTGTACTAAATTCACTGATGATAAAGCTATAGAGTGACATGAAGTTGAAAACCTCTTACCTCCACCCTGCTCAAAGAAAAGCAGAGAACTGACTGTTCTTCCAGAGGTCCTGAGTTCAATTTCCAGCAACCACATAGTGTCTTACAACCATCTATAATGACATCTGATACCCTATTCTGTATACTGTATACACAATAAATAAATAAATCTTAAAAAAAGAAAGAAAGAAAGAAAAGCAGAAACCTGGCTCAAGTCCTATCCTGGTCAAACATAGAAGCTCATAGTAATCCTAGTACTTGGGAAGTATCCGCAGGAGATGAGCAGTTCAAGGTCATCCTCGGCTGCATAGCCTTGACCCAGGTCAAGGCTAACCTGGGGTACATAAACGTAAACCACAAACAACAATAAAAATAATCCTAGACTATAACTCCTCTGAGCCCCTGCTTTCCAGTGATAGATAGGGTACCATCCCATGCTGCCTCTGGAGAGCATCTTTCAAGCACTTTTCTGATGATGTGCCTAGTGTCTCTACTGTAGATTCCTTACCTAGAAACACTATGCTATTCCTGAGTACACAATATGTTCAATAAATGACACTTTCCAGGACTGGAGAGTTAGCTTAGGGGTTAAGAGCATTTATTTTTTTCTTGCAAAGAACCATGAGTTCTATTCTCAGCATCCACAAGGAGGTTCACTATTTCCTTAGGCACCAGGTATGTATGTGATACATATGCATACATGCAGGAAAAGCACCTCTACACACAAAACAAAATAAATCTAGAAAAATAAGTAAATGGGGCTGGAGAGATGGCTCAGCGGTTAAGAGCACCGTCTGCTCTTCCAGAGGACCTGGGTTCAATTCCCAGCACCCACATGGCAGCTAACAACTGTCTGTAGTTCCAGTTCCAGGCAAACACCAAGGCAAATAAATAAATAAAGTTTAAAAAAATTGGGGTGCATGCAAGCAGGGGGCCCCTTTTTTTTAAAAAAAAAAGAAAAATAAGTAAACGTAATTTTTCTTCAGGGTCTCAGTGATCTATCTATCTATCTATCTGTCTGTCTGTCTATCTGTCTATCTATCTATCTATCTATCTACTTATTTATAAGTGTGAGTATTGAGATCCCAATTTAGACACAAGGAAGCTTTTGGGAAGGTGGCTGGAAACTTGTGTGTCTGCTTGGCCGCAGAGCAAGACCTGCAGCACAGCTACCCGCTCCTGACCCTCAGCCTTCTCCCTGCCTACCTCTGCTCTCTGTGTCTTCCTCTGCAGTCTCCTCAGACTGAAGCTCTTGCCATGCAGAGAATGAGTTGAAGAAATTTGGTTTCTTCAGGGTCATCAGATGAGTGTCAGGAGCAGGATGCACGTGGTACAAGGCTGACAGCAGAGCCCAGAGAGACGGACTGTCCTAGGGAGCCAAGGGCATTCACAGCCTTACCCTTAGGGGTTCCTGGTGGTGACAGGCTCCCATCTCACTTTTGGTCCTGATACCTTGCTCTAGGGAACATGTTTAAAAGTGGCTTTTGTATTGGGATTATGTTGTTGCATTGTAAATAATTATTCAGCCTACTGGTTTAATAAAAATGATGATTGGCTGAAGGCAGACAGGAAATGTGGGCGGGGCTACCAGACTAAGAAAATTCTGGGAACAGAAAGAACAGAGCAGAGAGGATAGGAGCAGAGGAAAGAAGTCGAAATGCTGCTGAGAAAAGGTACTGAGCTGCATGGCCAGACAGGATAAGAATCATGGGTTAGTTTACAGGTAAAGAGTTAGCAAGCTATATGTCTAGGCCCTGGGCCAATCAGCATAAAATTAATGTAAGCGTCTGTGTGTCTCTGTGGGACTGTGGGTTTGCAGGCCAGAACCTCAGGGCTAGGCCGAAAAGTCCGGCCCAGAAACTTTTTATAACAGACTTTGTTACCCTTTGGTTCAGGAGCAGGTGAAGTTTGTCCTGGGGGTCCACCAAAAAGGAGCAGCTAGCTTACCACCTGTCAGAGCTAAGAAGTAGGGTGAAGACTGGGCACTGTAGGAGAGGACCTAACACTTATGTGGAAAACATATGCATCAGGCCCTCTCCAGGACCCAGCAACAGGGCAGAGGACATTTTATGGCTCTTATGAGAAGAAGGGTAAGGACATGTCGGTGCTCGTCAGCCCTTGGTGCAGACAGAGCTGCGTTTTGGGGTGTGTGCCTTTCCTGGGTGTTAAACAGAGTCATCTCAGCCTCATCCTCACAGCCATCTTGGGAGACAAGTGCTATTCTCATCCCCACATACAAGTCACTAAACTTCCAAGAGGTGTATTGATGGCTCAGGTGATGAAATGGTATCCAGTAAATCCTTCTTATGGCACCCCTGTATGACCCTACCCATTTTGCAGATGAGGAAACTGAGCAGAGGTGTGTATTTCCCAGGGTCTCACAGCTTGCAAGTGGCCAAGTTGGGGCATGCAAGCCTGCCCCTGTGACTCCAGTTCACCCCCACAGGTCTTCACTGAAGTGGGTTCTAATTCATTGAACTAGCAGAAATCCAGTGAATGGCACAGTGACTTTAGATTATTTGTCTTTTGTGTGAAGAAAAGTTGATTGGTCTCGTGTAAAAGTAGGGTTTTTTCCCCTTACTTTCAAAGAGCCTATTTTTGGAGAATCTGACCCTGTGCTAGAGAGCAGAGGGTTATTTTTATCTGCTTGGCATGGGTCCCTGTGATCTCCTGGGATTTTCTGGAAGCAATTAGCGCTGGCAGTGCACCTGTGTAGCACCCCATTCTTTTGGCATTGATAGGCCGTGCTCAGCTCTAGAGGACTGGGGTCTCAGACTGGAGCCCTCATCCCCACCCCAGGAGAGATGTGGTCCCCAAAGACTGCAGACAAATTGTCAGGCACCTGCTCTGTCATCCAATTGAGTATATCACCATAATTAAGGTGGGTGCCCTGTACAATTGCGTTCCACGCTTGAAATTGAATTTTGTGTAGCAGGCTTCATCACTGAGGGACAGAGGCCCTGCAGAGGCTACCATCTGTCAGACTCCATGACTTCATGCATGAGTACTTCCTAATGGTGATGTCTCTCATTGTTTCAGTGCCCTGGAAGCAGCTGTTTCTCTTGGGGGTGAAGACTTGACCCCATTCTACGGTCTGGTGGCTGGTGGCAGGGAAGGAAAATTCTACAGGGTAATTGTCACCAAACACTTCCTAGGGACACCTAGTTAAGGCAATACTAGAGACTAACCCTCTCTGTTTTGTCCATAAAGTCCCCTCCCCACATAGAGCTTAGAATACACTTTCTAGAAAGTGTTCCCTTCATGGATGTGTCTGACTTCTGTGCACCATTTCCGTTTGGTTCCACACAGGAGCTGGAGGACTATTTCTACTATTCCCAGATCCGCAGTCAAGGTATCGATACGATGGAGACCAGACAGGTGTCGGAACACATCTGCCTGTCAGAGCTCCCTTTTGTCATGAGAGCCATTGGCTTTTACCCATCAGAGGAGAAGGTAGGTAGAATGCACTCAAGATCAGCGCTGGGATGGGCTATTTATATCAAGTGCCTCCGGGAACAGTCACTGCAGGCCAGCCTGGAAACATGCCATTTTTTTCTTTCTAAAGTAAATAGATCAGCAAGAAGATGCTGAGCGCTTGAGATAAACTGAGTAATAGACTGGGGGGTAAAGATGGGTCTGTTCCCTTGGGGATGTGTAAGGATACATGCAGCGGGGCCTCCTAAAGTTTAGCTGACCCCTCCTTTTTTTTTTTCTTTGAGACAGGATCTCTATGTAGATCTGGTTGTCCAGCACTCACTCTGTAGACCGGGTTGGCCTCAAATTCACAGAGATCCGCCTGCCTCTGCCTCCTGAGTGCTGGGATTAAAGGTGTGTACCGTGTCACACCTGACCTGCAAACTTTTTGTCCAATAATTTTTTTTACACAATCCTGGGTGTATTGGTGTTTAAAACAGGTATACAAATCAAAGATTTGCTGATAATAAACAATGAAGAAGTTTGTTTTAATGGAATCTTGTGGTTTCCATATAGCTTTACCATTTGTTGAAGACAAAAAACAAATTTGCATACTAGTAAGATGGTGTGCTCATTTCTTTTTACATAAAAAAAACTGAATCTTAGCTGAATGTCCTATGCTGCAGGATGTAGAGTGCCTTCAGTGTTTTTTCAAAGGTGCCTGAGATTTGATGTTGTAATTGTTAATACTAAGAATACTGCTTCACATAATCCGTGATGAAAAAAAGTCAGAGTGTATTTAGGGCCATTTTAGAAATGGTTGGAAATTCTATCTAATCCCAAATCAAAATTTATACAGTGATTTAAAAAAAAAAAACTCAAGTCAGCAGTTCAAACAGCAGTTCAACATTTTGGTTTGAGGATTTAATAACAGCTCTTGCCTAGCATGCCTGAGGTCCTCTGTTCAATCCCTAGGACTGGGGGCAGAAAAGGAAGAAAAAGAAAAGAGAAAAGGAAAAAAATCAAACTTGTAATGAAGTACATTTCAAATCTGTTCTAATACTGACATGCTGATCAGCAGTGCCAGGGAATTATAAAGTCTCTATTCTCCATAGCTAAAAGATCATATTTCTGCAGTAAAACACTACAGTCTGCAATACGTAGGTCTTGGGTCTCAGCCGACGTTTTCGACGGCACTCATGTTTTGTGCCGTGATGGCATTCGTGGCAAGTATGCACGTGTATGTCCAGAACCAGGCTGCAGGAAGGTCACTTGAGGCAGTGTGGGGTGATGAGTACTGCCATGAGCCCCTCAGAGTGAGTGCACATTTGACTTTGAGCATAGTTTCAGTTGTCCGGTCTTCAGAAACCACTTACTATTGCCAATCCCTCCTCTGCATTCATTGTATGACCCCATATGGGGGTTGCAACCCATATTTTTTAAAAGATTTATTTAATATGTATAGGTGTCTTACCTGCATGTATGTTTGTATACCATGTGTGTACCTGCTGCCCATGGAGATCAAAAGAAGGTGCTGTATCCCCTGAAACTGGAGTTACAGATCCCTAAACTACAATTTAAGAAGCATAGACTCAGGGCTGGAGAGATGGCTCAGAGGTTAAGAGCACTGACTGTTCTTCCAGAGGACCTGGGTTTGATTCCCAGCATCCACATGGTGGCTCACAGCCATCTATGATGACATCTGGTGTCCTCTTCTGTATACTGTAAATAAATAAATCTTAAAAAAAAAGAAGCAGAGAGTCAGGAAATGAACTGATGAGCAGAACGGGGCATGTGAGGCTGGTCTACCTCTGCCCTCCCTGGGCAAGAACTAGATCCCAGGCTTCAGGGAGTGGTCAAGGCAGGGAGTGCATCACCGGGCATGTAGAATAGAAAGAGCTCAGTAGTTGTATTTTCTTCTAGATAGTGATAGTTGCCATTAACCTAGTGTATGTTCTTGGAGCAAGTCTGGGAGGTCAGTGTATGCTGGTCCTGACTCTGTAGCGTAGACATGAGTCCGACCACATGACAGAAATCCCCAAACACGTATGTTCCTCACATGAACTGTTCTAAATATAACTTACAGTTGAAATGTGATACATTCTCATCACAAAAAATTTGGGAAAGATATGCAGGTAGAATGAAGAAAAAGTTACTTATAATCCTACCACCCAGACTTGACAGTTACTATTATTTTCCTGATATTTATGTATTTATACAATGAGTGGTTACTACACTGAATAAACATGACTGTCTTGTATCCTTATATGATATAATATGTCATAAGCACTCTCCATTTGGTTAGAAATCCTCTAGAAAAAAAATATTAACTTATTTTGTGTTTGCGTGTGGTGCATGCATGTGGAGGTGTTGGGGTGTTGTCCTGTCTATCACTTGCCCTTTTAAAAACTTTATTTATTGGTTTTTTCAAGACAGTGTTTCTCTGTGTAGCTGGAACTCTAACCAGGCTGGCCTAGAACTCAGAGATCTGCCTGCCTCTGCCTCCTGAATGCTAGGATTAAAGGCTGACACGACCCTATCATCTTAAATTTTTATTTTATTGGAGGTGTGTGCATATGGTGACATGTGTGGAGGCCAGACGATAGCTTTGTGGAGCCCATTCTTTCCTGGTTCTGACTCAAGTTGCCAGGCTCCTACTGTTAGTGGTAATCACTCACACGCTTTTGAGCTGCTTCATCAGTCCCAACCTCATTTTTATTTTATTTTATTTACCTTGAGAACAGGTCTCTCACTGAGGCTGGAACTCACTTTTCTAGCTATATTGGCTGGCCAGTGAGCTCCCAGTATGCAGCTGTCTCTGTGCTCGGCCAGCACTGGAGGAGTTCCAGGTAACATTGCTGCACCTGGCTCTTTACCTGTGTCCTGGGATCTGAACTGGGATCCTTGTGCTTGCTTCCCCACTGACCCAGCTCAGTAAAGGTTCTGTTTGGGGGCTGAGGTATAGAGCAATGCTAGTGCGCTTGCCTAGCATGTGTGAGGCCTTGAGCTCAACTCTAATACAACACACACATAAAAAAATTAATTTGGTGGTTGGAGAGATGGTTTGGTGGTTAAGACTTTTCCAAAAATCCCTGGTTCAGTTCCTAGCACCCACATGACAGCTCAGAACCATCTGTAATACCAGTTCCAAGGGATCCGATGCTCTCTTCTGGCCCCTGTGGATGCTGCACACATATGGTTCACAGACATACATTTAGGAAAGCATTCATATACCTAAAAATAGATATCTAAAAACAAGCTTAAAAGTAAAAATAAATATTTGTATAAGAGAATAATAAATATATTTATAAATTTATTTTATAAAATAAATATATAAATATAAATAAAATTTTTAATGTAGAAAATAGTACTATAGGCTGAGGATGTTATTGCATGGTTGAATCCTTGCCTACAAACACTGATCCCTGGCTTCACTCCCCAGTACCCTATAACTTGGGTGTGGTAACTTGTACCTGAAATCTTAGCACTTAGGAATGTGGAGGCAGGAGCTTCAGAAATTCAGGGTTATCCTCAGTTATATAGCATATTTGATGCTAGCCTATCTCAAAAACCAAAACAATCAAAAAAAATGAAGTTATTAAAGATAATAACTTAATATCTTGGTCAATTATCTTCTATTGTTTGCATTGATGTAGTCATATCTGTATTTTTAAACAAGGAATTGGCACTCTAGTATAAATACATACATATATGTACATCAGCGTTATACTGTGTGTATGCATATATAGTTTAGTGAGAGTATATTACGTGTATAGCATTAACATTCTAAGTTTCCATTGTTTTGTGAGCTTGGTGGTAAAAATTCCTCAGTGGTGTACCTTTAAGAGTCATGGACCTGGGGCTGGAAAGATGGCTCAGTGGTTAGGAGCACTGAGTGTTTTTCCAGAGGACCTGAGTTTGATTTCCAGCATCCACATGGCAGCTAACAACTGTCTGTAATTCCAAGATCTGACACCCTTACAGTTATACATGCAGGTAAAACACCAATTCACATGAAATAAAAATAACATATATATAAGAAATATGAAGCTAACTGACTCCTTCCCAGGCTGATGATGCTGGGCTGTCTGGAGGATTTGGCTGTAGAGACACAACTACATTGAGCATCTCTCTGCATGTCTTATATACTTTTCTGTTTCCATGGTTCAGAGTTCCTGTTTCCATCCAGATATGGTAGCACTCACCTGTGATAGATGGTTAAGAAAGTACAGACGGGACTGGAGAGATGGCTCAGCGGTTAAGAGCACCGTCTGCTCTTCCAGAGGACCTGGGTTCAATTCCCAGCACCCACATGGCAGCTAACAACTGTCTGTAGTTCCAGTTCCAGGCAAACACCAAGGCAAAGAAAGAAAGAAAGAAAGAAAGAAAGAAAGAAAGAAAGAAAGAAAGAAAGAAAGAAAGGAAAGCACAGACAGCCACATAAAAGTATTCTTTGACCCGGTGATATGCTATCCTACTGTTCTGAAGACAGAGCCCAGAAATTCAGGCTAATTTATCTTTCTTTCTTTCTTCCTTCCTTTCTTTCTTTCTTTCTTTCTTTCTTTTTTTTTTTTTAAATTTTCCTTAGAGCTGTATTTCTGTTTTGGCTTTGGTTTTTTTAGTATAGGGTCTCCCCCTGTAACTCTGACCTGAAACTTGTTATGTAGACCATGTTGACTTCAAATTCTGAGTGCTGGGATTAAAGGTGTGAATGATACCATACCCCAGCCTCACAGCTATATTTTATAAAGCGATATTCTTAGACATTGGTTCCCAGACTGGCCATCATATTAGAATTACTTTGAACATTTGTGAAGTAAGTGAAGTGGGATTCCTAGATCTCAACACAGGCTGAGTGCAATAGCCAGCTAGGACAGGGGCCAGACAGTGTAGGGTCTCATCTGTCCAGGGTCTTGATATGCAGCCACGTGGAAAGCCCTTGCCTCAGACACCAGCTCTGACTGGGATTTCCCAGAGCTACTCACCATCAAGCATGAGGGGCTTAGTACACACTGCAGGATTATTGGTCAGGAATCTTCTTTGGCTGTAAGTCATGCCAGGCTTTGGTTTGAAGAAGCCAGGTGCTGAAGTAGAGTCAATGTGCAGCTTAACTGAATCCAGAGCCTCAAATGCAGCTCCAGAAAGCACCCTTCTCTCGGGATCTCACTTGCCCTTGTGTTCTCTCGGACTGTGGGCTGCCTGTGCCTAGGAGGCCACACACGCAGATACTGGAAAGAGCCTTCTTTACAGAACCCTTATCACCACCTGGTAACGATGGGCCTGGCCTCATCTCTGTCCAGGAGCACACACTGTGAAGCCTGCCAGGCCTGAACACCTACCCTTTCTAGAGTCTGAGAGGTTCAGTCCACCTTCACTGTGAGGACCTGAGCAGGGCACAGTGGTTCCCAAATTGTGCCTTGGCCCTGGGATGAAGTTCAGTGATGGAGCTCTTGCCCCGCATGTGGGTTTCATCCCCAGCTCTGTATGGGGTAAGAATGTCACCCACATCCTGAGGTTACTGTAAAGATTTTGTGGGTGGCTAGCTATTTAGTTCAGTCCACAGGGCATGGTAAGTGTCTGAAAAGCATCCGACGTCTTTTCATAATCCTGCCTCTGGCTAAGTGATTACAGGCTCCGGAATTCAAGGATCCCCACTCTTTACAGTGAAAGGGATAGAACGTAGGGCTTGACCCGTGTTAAACAACCACGCTAACACTAAGCTGCCTCTCCAGCCCTCAAAAGTTCAGGGTATCTGATGTACCTCCTCAGAGATGCAGCTAATTCTGGGCTAGCCTGCACTACATAAGACTGCTTCAAAAAAATCTCAAAAGACAAAAAACACCTACTTGGTCTAGAGATGAAGCTCACTGGTGTGGGTCTTGCCTGGCCGAGGTTCAGGTTCCACCCCAGCAGCACCCCCACTGTGCACACAGACACATGTACTCTTTGGAGATGTTGTCTGAAGTTGCTGTGGTCCAGATGTGCCCCACAACAGCATGCAGACTTTGTGCACACACTCGCTGCACAAGATGTTTCTGACCTGTTGTTCTTATATCAGATGGATAGTGATTTTTAAAGATTGTTTTTAAACAATTTTTTAAGAGAGTAAAAAAAATCTTTTCATGGCTTTTACATTTCTAAACCTGTCTCTGCTGAAGTTCATGGAACACTTCCTATAAAAACAGAATTGTGCCTCCCCTCCCCACCCACCCTAGGACTATGCAGTGTTTGTAGTTTCCTTAGGTCATTATAGCCACTTCGGGATTTGAAGACAGTACAGTAAACTGGAGTCAAATTTCACAAGAAAACAACCTTTCCCCCAAAGGGTTCCTAGCTCCACTATAGGAAAGTGCACAGGCACAGAGCATGCCTAGAGTGACCTACTGAAGGGGGGCTCTTCCAGGCCTTAATTCTGCCTGTTTTCAATCCCTAGGTAGCCTAGGCTGGCAGTCCTCCAGCTCCGGTCTCTGGAGTAGTGGGAAAGACAGGTAGGTGTGTGCCACATCCTATTTTAAATGGGCAGCAAGTAAAACATATAACATTATAGAAGGAGCTAGAATTGAGTGTCCAGTTTCCATCGCTGGTGTCAAGAAAATTGCCCCTAATGTCCTTCTGACTGGGGTCCTCCCCCCACCGCATGGCTCTTGCTCCCTGCACTCTTGCAGCCCTCTGTCTCGTTTGCTTACGCAGCACCGTTTAATCTGGGCTGGGTTTTGTATCGAATTAACATCAGTGCAACCTCTTTGTTCCATAAATTTAAGGCTAATCCTGGTAGAAACATATGTGCCCCCAGCAAGCGCCCCGGTAGCAAGGCACTCAGCAAATGTTAATTGAATGAATGAGTAAATGAGCAAATGGCGCCCAGTGGCCTCATTCAACTGCAAGGACCAGAAGAGTCCCCACGTTCCTGTCTGAGCTCAGGATAATTACCAAGTTCCCTAACGCGCTGGGCAAGTTCAGGAGCTGCAGCCTTGTACAGGAGTGTTTAGAGAGGGAATAAGTGATTGCTTGACTTTTCTCGTGTGTGTGTGTGTGTGTGTGTGTGTGTGTGTGTGTGTGTGTGTGTGTGAAGTTAAGATCACCGACTACACTTCCTGGATACTCAAGATCAGTTCCTGGCACCCACATGGTGGTTCACAACCATCTGGTAACTCTAGTTCCAGGGGATTTGGTACCCTCTTCTGGCCTCCATAGGCACCAGGCATGCAGGTAGTACACAGACATAAATGCTGGCAAGATACTCATTCACATAAACAATAATACATCTTTTAAATTTAAAAAAGGATGTATCCTCCAGAGAAAGTTTCACACATATAAAATGATAGACACAGGGAAGGGAGAGTTATTTAGCAGCCACTGAAGATTGGGGCTAGAGATGGCCGAGCATTGGCTGCTTCTCCAGAGGACCCAGGTTCAATTCCCAGCACCGTCCTGGTTCACAACTGTCTGCAACAACAGTCTCAGGGGACCCAGTGCCCTCTTCTGGCCTCTGAGGACAGTAGGCACACACATGGTATACAGATATCAATGCACACAAAACATCGTACACATTAAACATTTGTTTTAGAAAGTGGAATGAGGGCTGGAGAGATGGCTCAGCACTGACTGTTCTTCTTCCAGAGGACCTGAGTTCAATTCCCAGCATTCACATGGCAGCTAACAACTGTCTGCAATTCCAAGATCTGACACCCTTGCACAGTTATACATGCAGACAAAACATCAATTCACATAAAATAAAAATAAATATTTTTAAAAAAGAAGGTGGAATGATTATAATGCCCAATGATGGAGGATAGGATCAATAAAATAAGGCAGGCCTATACTCAGGAGCCATTGGAAAGTGAAATTTGTGTGGCATGCCCAAAGCTATGGGATCTCAGTACCCAGCACTGCATAAACTCACATGCATTACGATAACCTCAGCACTCAGGAGGTAGAGGCAGGTGGATAAGAAAGGAATTTAGTGTTGATCTCAGCTACATAGACTGAGGCCAGTCTGGGACACATCTTGAAACTCTGTCTTGGGGGAGAGCAAGAGTCAGGCTCTAGATTCCTTGGTAATTGCTTGTATGGCCAGACCTGGTTAGTGTAGACCTGTCATCCCAACTACTCAGGAGGCAGGGGCAGGAGAAATGATAAGGTCAAGGCCTGTCTGGGGAACTTAGTGAAACTCAAAATGAGTTTACTGGTATCTCAGCGGTAGAGCAAATGTAAGGACCCTGGGTTCAATCTCTAGTACCACCAAATAATCGCAGTTATCACTATTGTATATTACCGTGCTTTACCCTGAAGGAACAGTTTCCAAGCCTGTAATGACGCTGGGGCCTGTGTGTTGGGGGATACACTTTCCTACTTTGCACATACAGTCTGAGGTCAGCTGGGACCTCTGGGATCAGCTGAAACCAGGTCCAGGTCTCATCCAGCTGGCTCAGGCCCTCCTGTCACCATACTCAGCATCACCTCATGCCCTATAATCGTCTCTTCCTTGCTTTGCACACAAATATGAAGCCCACTCCCTCAAGAGAACTTTCTGGAAATCGCCAGAAAAGCTCCCACATAACCTCATTTCACAGCAATTTACCTCAAACTGCATGTGACCACCCACCGTGAGGCTCCCTGGCCAGTCTCCATTCCACTGGGCTCTCACCATCTACCACCCCTCGCTCTCCCCACCTCCTGTCACAGGGTGGGGGAGGGCTGTCCTGAGGACAACCTCATTCTTCTTGGCTCTTCTCAGCTTCCCAGCATGCACTGAGGGTCCATCAAGGGTCTATACATGAAAAGCCTGCTTGCTTAGCAGCTGCCCCCTCCCCTCACAGACAGTGTGGTTGTGAAGGGGGCGGGGCTAATCCTAGTACATTGGTTTTCATGCTATTTGGGTTTTCTTAAACTACCAGCTTAGAGTTTGCATTGCTTTTGTATTCAGAACAAAAACCCAGGAGATAACCACACAGGACCCTCTGGAAGCTCTCGGGCTAATCTGTTAGAACTGGTTCCAGCTGGGGTACAAATCGCAGCCAGTTGGTGCAAGCTCACCCATATGGAGGGAAGAAACCAGAGAAAGAGGCCATGTGCCCAGCTTTTCCCCCTCTGGCTAAAGCTCCCAGGGCCCTGAGTATGTTGCATTCTGCTCTCAAAAGTAGGTATCGGGTTATTTCCATCAAAAAGGTAAGAGAAGTGGCCTACTGTTCTAGAGGAAGCCTGAACGGTCAACTAGGAGAGGTCTAGAGCTTCTTGCAGAAAGACTGCAAGGCATTAAGTATTTATGTGTGAGCATTTAAATAAATCCCAGAATCCCCAAGAGCCACTGGATAAGACAAGCAGGTGATGGCTGTTAACACCAAGTACAAAGCAAGTGGGACTCTTCTCTGTTGCCTACTCAGTGTACACACCTAGCACCTTGAAGGATGCCCTGTGGGGTTTGGTCCTCTCAGTGGCCTCAGGAAGCATGCAGGCCCTTGCTTTATTTGTCCTGCCCATTTTACAGGTGGTAACAGTGAGGCTTAGAGCAGGAAGGGAGCTTGTACTACCATTCTACTTCTCAGGGCACAGCCAGAGTTTGAACCACACAGGCTGAGCCCAGACCAGGTGTTCTGTGTTTACACATGTGTCCCAGGCACAAAGAAGGAAGCCGGTCCTGGAAGTGGAGACATAGATGCCTGCATGCCGCTGGAGTTGTCGGGTGTTTGTTTCTGGGCTAGGCAAGCACCTGACCACTAAGTTACACCCTGCTCACAGCGTGAGCTTTTTCTTATGTCCCCAATGTTGGATGCTTTCACAAGTGTGCACTGATCTCGACCATCTTTGTGATTATGAAAGACTGGTGATGTTGGGGAAAAATATATATGCTTTCTAAAATACTGATATTCTAGAATTGAACAATTGTGTTGCTTGCTTTGTAGGCTCTGTCTACATTTAAAAAAAAAAGTTCACTGTAACATAATACACGCTGTACAATGCAGCTGTTTTCTGCGTGCAGTGCAATGGCTTTTGGGTTCTTCACAGTTTTTCAGTCATCAATCCTGTGCAACCCCAGGATATTATCACCCCCCCCAAAGAAACCCTAGACTGTTATCAGCCATTTTCTGCCCCTCCTCCCCCAGCCCTGGCAACTGCTGATCTGTCTTCCGTCTGTGCACTCAGTCTCGTCTATTCTTGATTGCATAAAAATAGATCATACAGTATGTGATATGCCTTGCTTAGCCTGCTCAGCCTGATGCGCTCAGCAGTCATTCAGAATGGAGCATGTCTTTTTCCAAGATTTAATATATTTTGTTTGTTTTGAGACAAGGTCTCATATGTAGCCCTGGCTGTCCTGGCACTCACTCTGTAGACCAGGCTAGCCTTGAAGTCACAGAAATCCACTCTCTTCTGCCCCTAGAGTGCTGGGACTAAAGGTGTGTATCATTACTGCCTGGCTTCTTATTATTTTTTAATTACTTGTGTGCTTATGTGCCTCTGTGTGGGTTGTGCACATGAGTGCAATTGCTTACAGAGGCCAGAAGAGGGCGTTAGGTCCTTTGAAAGAGTAGCAGCTGCTTTTAACTGTTGAGCCGTCTCTTCAGCTCCCTTTTCTTTTTAAATTTTTTGAATTTGTTTGTTTTATTTACCTGACTGGGTATTTTGCGTGCACATATGTATGTATATGCACCATGTGCATGCCTGGTGTCTATGGAGGTCAGAAGAGGAGATTAAATCCACTGAAACTGGACTTATGGATGTTTGTGTGCTACCATATGGTGCTAGAATCCAAGTCCTCTGTAAGAGCAGTCAGCGCTCCTAAAAGCCGAGTCATCTTTCCAATCCCCCTTCATTCCTTTTATTGCTGAATAGTATTCTATTCAGTCCTATGAATTTGCCACATTTTATTTGTCTATTCATGATTTGATGAGCATTTGGGTTGTTCCTACCATCGCGTTTTTTGCGAGTAATGCTATCATGAACACTCCTGTGGATAGAACTTTGTTTCTCTTGTGCATGTACTAAGGAGTGCAATTGCCTTGTCAAGTAGGAGTATTGTATCTGTCTGTCAGGGGAATTTCCATCCCTGTTATTTCTTGACTGGAACCAGCATGCATCAATGTCCAGGACCTGATCAGAATTTCTGAGAGTGGTGGGCACCTAATCAACTCACCCCTGTGGCTTTGAGGAAAGCTACAGGACTTGGCATTTAAGCAAGAGTGTCTCTTGGAAACCTTTACAAAGGTGCATGCTGTAAAGACTCTGCCCACCATCAGTTACCTAGTAGCTGTGTCCACCATCTGATAGACTGGCAATATTACAAGGCAGTTTGTCCCTCTCTCTCATTACTGGAAGTCCCCACAGTGCAGGCATAATGCTGCTGAGAAGTGACTATGCCACAGAAGCCATAAAGTGCTTCTTTTAACAGGAAAGATAAAAGTTCTCCCTTAATAAGGATAGAAGGATCGGGCAGAATGCTTACTGAGCATGTGCAATACCATAAGTTTGGTACCTGTGACCACGGTGACAATAACAACAAAGATAGAAAGACATGCTCTGAAATCTACAAGAACAAATCTTGTACCTGTGGCTTTCAAAGAGGATATTTGCGCTGGCACTGCTGTATGTTGAAGCACATAAACTACAGGCATTCTGCACTAAAAGTGCCTCATTAACATTAAAAAGATATGGCCTTGGAACTAGGTGCAGTGTTACCTGTTCTAGCTTGCAGGCACAGACGAAAGGATCAGAAGTTCAAGGTCATCCCCAGCAACATATAGAGTTTGAGGCTATCCTGGGCTACATGAGATCTTTTCTGTAAAGAAAAGCAGTGTTTAGAGGGTTAGCATGCTCAGTGGCTCCTATTGCAGCATTGTTGAGGTCTTGGGTGACATGTCCCCAGGATGAGAGGTGGCTGCTCTGGGATTTTAAGAGCAGACTGGAGCGTAAGTCGTAGAGGTGCTCAGGGGAGTCTCCAGACACACCACAGAGAATCTGCCTGGTTCTGATTTGCTCTCTTGAGCACACTCATCCCTCCCCAGATCTGTGTGAAAATGCTGGAGTGGACAAATGGGATGTACTGCGGGGAAGGGCTGACTCCCCTGTTAAGGATGTTCTACAGAGTTTGGTGGGGTTTTTTTTTTTTTTGCGACAGGAAGAGAGTGTGCGAGGTATAAAGAGTCCTCCAGCCCCGTGAGCCTATGACGCTATCATAGAAGGAAACATGCTGGCCACCCAGGGCCGCCTTCTGAAAACGGGAATGGCCTCGGTTCAAGTGTATCATGTTCCCCTCCATTTAATAAGTAGCTTCTAAAATTTAATTATAAAACATGATTCAAAAGCCCTCAGTGGCTTCCTGTGGTTGACAGCAGGAACTGCAAACTGAAAGGCCTTCAAGGTTCAGTAACAGGCCAAAGGGGGGACTCGAGCCACCCCTGTGTTGTGGGGGCCTATTGTAGCAACACCAACAAGGACTGACGTGCTACATGTCTAACTGTTTAAAAGTATTACGCCCTTAATCCCAGCATTTAAGAGGCAGAGGCAAGAGGATCTCTGTGAGTTCAAGGCCAGCCTGGTCTACAGAGACAGTTTCAGGACAGCCAGGGCTGTTATACAGAGAAATCCTATCTCAAAAAAAAAAAAAAATTGTCAGCTGAGAAATCATTTAATCATTCAATAACCTATTTCATATGAGCCTGCATTAGAAGCTGAGCCACACAAGCTAGCGCAGGAGGCGGCAGTTACTCCAAATGAGGCTTTTGTGATTTTTTTTTTTTTGGGGGGGGAGATGGTCTTGTACTAAATATCCTTAGCTATCCAGAAACTCACTGTGTAGTCCAGGCTAGCCACAAACCTCACAGAGAACCCTCTGTCTCTGCCTCTCCCAGTGCTGGAATTAAAGGCGTGCACCAGCAAGTCTGATTGAATTTTATTTTATTTTATTTTATTTTTTTTTAAAACTTTATTTATTTGCCTTGGTGTTTGCCTGGAACTGGAACTACAGACAGTTGTTAGCTGCCATGTGGGTGCTGGGAATCGAACCCGGGTCCTCTGGAAGAGCAGACGGTGCTCTTAACCGCTGAGCCATCTCTCCAGCCCCTGAATTTTATTTTTAAGTGTGTGTGTGTGTGTGTGTGTGTGTGTGTGTGTGTGTGTGTGTGTGCGCGCGCACGCGCGCGCGCGCGCGCGCGCACAGGTGTCCTCAGAAGCCAAAAAAGGTGCCAGGACCTTTGAAGCTGGAGCCACAGGGAGTTGTGAGTTGCCAGACATGTGTTCTAAAAACTGAATATGGGTCCTCTACCAGAGCAGCAAGCAATCTTAACTGAACCATCTTGGAGAGCTGTGAATTTGAAGAGAAGTTCTTCCTAGCCCATTTCTCTCTGCTTCATCCAGTCACTCACATAACCATTCATACTTCTCTGAGTGACTATGAAGTCAGGCTCTGTCAGCACAAAGCAGCTGAGGAAGCAGAATTGAAAGTCACTGGCTACAGTGTCCCCCCATCCCTGGGGGAACAGATGCAAACCCAAACAACCAGCTGCCACCTGTCCTTGCTTTGCTGAAAGCCACAGGCTTGGTGCTGGCTGTTCCCCACGAATGTCACCTTTGTGAACCCCTCCCCCACAGCCAGGAACAGTGGTTCTAAGCATAGCTAACCCTGAGGATGTGTAAATGGCACATCCCCAACCCCTAGCTCACGGGTCCCTGAGTCCAAATCCCCCTAGTTAACCAGTCCTCCAGGCCATTTTGGCCTGAGCAGTTTGAGAATTTTCCTCTTAAAATCAGGCTTCACAACCTCTGCCACAGTGTGACTTTTAAATAGTAGGACTGACTCCATACCTCCAAACTAATCAAATCAGGATCTCTGGGCACAGGAGCTACCCTCACAACTAGAGAAACTCTCCAGGCTGATGGAACGGGCCACTGCCTCAGCAGATGATGGCTTAGGTGACAATATCATAGGAAGCCTGGCTGATGACGGAAGAGCATTCGATGCTGGCCATCCAGGCCTCCTGAATCTCCAGAGTCACAGCTGAGCACACAGAAGACAGAATGGGTCACATCCAGCCCCACAGTTCTCCTAAGCACGAACTTCATTTAGACACACAGCAGAACCTGGACAGACAGCTCAGGAAGGAATTGTGGGGTTGCCAAGCTGCCAACTTTATCATTGTTATTATTTTATGTGTGTGCATGATGTGTACACGTAGAGGTCAGAGGGCAACGCTCTACAGTCAGTCTCTTTCACCAGGGATTGAACTCAATAGTCAGGCTTGAGTGGTGAGTCCTTTTGCCCTCTGGGCCATCTGGAGAAAGAGGCAAATCACCTGCTGAGTGGTTTGTGTCAATGTTGGCTGAAGCCTGGGGACTCTCTAGGTATGACGAGCGCAGGCATTTCAATCCCCTTTGTCCCCACATAGGAACTAAGTGAAATCATATATCCCATCAGTAATGCATATGTTATAATTTATATGCTTATTACTTATAAATATGATCATATGTCATTAACATAGAATTATAATTTATATTGTAATTACATGAATTCTAATTAGCAAGCACGTAGAAAATATAATAATCACAGTATAATTACTGTCTGCTCAATCCCGACCCTGTGCAGACACTTTACTTGTATGCTTCAAAACAACCCAGGGCAGGCCGGGGATGCAGCTGAGCAGGGTGCTCACTTAGCATGCAGCAAGGCCTGGGTGCTACCCCAGCGCCACATAAATCAGGCATGCTGGCACAGGCCTGTAAGAGCAGAAGTTCAAGGTCATGCTCAGCTGCATAGCAAGATGGAGGCTAACCCTGCTGGCTACATGAGACCCTGTCTCAAAAGAAATCCACCAAAATAAAACCCAGACCAAACGAAGGTCAAGCCACCCCACTGCATATGTGTTCTGCTTCACTCTACTCTCTCAAGATAAGAAAGTTGGGGTTAAGTAGTATTAAATAACTCACTTAAGCTCCCCCACACAGAAAATTGCAGTGTCAGAATCTGAAGATAAATCTATGCTCTGAAATATCGCTTAGTTTTACTCTCTACTACAGTAAGTAGTGGCGTGTATATATCTTAAGAGTATTAAAATTTTTACATTAAATTATGTAAAAATGTTTGTGTATGTGAGTGTTTTACATACATGTATATACATGTATATTTGTATACCTGTGTATCTGGTGCCCACAGAGGCCAGAAAAGGACATTGGATGCCCTGGAACTGGAGTTACAGTCAGTTTTGAGTAACTATGTGTGTGTTAGGAATCAAATCTGGGTCCTCTGCAAGAGCAGCCAGTGCTCTTAGCCACTGAGCCAACTCTCCAGCCCCAGCATTATTAAAATTATTAAAATTGGAACTGGAGAGTCGGATCAGTGACTAAGAGTTTACAGTTAAGAGTTACTGCTCTTGGGGCTGGAGAGATGGCTCAGTGATTAAGAGCATTGGCTGGTCTTCCAGAGGACCTGAGTTCGATTCCCAGTAACCACATGGCAGCTAACAACTACCTGTGACTCTAGGATCTGACACCTTCACACAGACATATATGGAGGCAAAACACCAATGTGCATAAAATAAAAATAAATAATTTTTTAAAAAGAAGAGTTACTGCATTAGCTGTGGTGGTGCACGCCTTTAATCCTAGCATTTGGGAGGCAGAGGCCAGTAAAAGAAAAAAAAAAAAAAAAAAAGGAAGAGAAAACAGTTACTACTCTTGCAGAGGATGCAGACTCAGTTTCAAGCACCCACGTAACCCTCAGTAACTGCAGTTTCAGGGGTTCTCACACCCCCTCCTTGTCCTCTCAGTCACCCAGTGGTGCACCTACTTAATGCAAACAAACATTCACACACACAAACCAAAAATAAATAAACCTTTAAAATTATTAAAATGAAAAGTTTCTCTTCAGATAGTACACTCCTTTTGCCTTGTACTATTCCTAAAGCATAACATGTCAGTGTGCTGTTTTTAATATGCATACAAATTCATATATAACCAACCTAACGCACAGTTGAGCATTTGCGTAAACCCTGTCAGTGCTAACAGTGCCCTCACACACAGCACGCACACAGTCTCAGTTGCAGTTCCCCGTAACCAATAATGCTGTTTCCCGACAGCTCCGGCTGCCAGCATCTAACGGTTCTGCTTCACACGTAGAAAAAAGTGGTCACACCTTTTTCTCTCCAACATGACACATGTATCTAAGCAGCGAAATTCTGCAGGGGAAAGGATGGGAAGGGAGGCCCCAGCAGGCTGCAGTTGTGCAGGGAACAGCTTGGGAGCAACAGGTTTGAAACCATCTCTGTCGGTTTAAGTCTCCTTAAGGTGAAAGCAAACAGCCCCTGGCTCAGAGACGCCTGTTCAAGTAGCCAGACCGTATAAGGCAGTGGGGTGTCGAGAAATGGACCGCCGAGGCCCTCAGGAAGCATGAGATCCACGATGTCTCAGGAAAGCAGCACATGAAGGAATAAAGAGTTGCTGATGGATTTTCTTCTTTAGTTAGACGGTGGCTTTAAAAATAATAATTAGAGGGCTGGAGATATGGCTTAGAGGCTAAGAGGACTGACTGTTCTTCCGGAGGTCCTGAGTTTGATTCCCAGCAACCATATGGTGGCTCATAAACATCTGTGATGACATTTGATATCCTCTTCTGTATACTGTATACATAATAAATAAATCCTTTTTAAAAATTGACACATATGTCTCACAGTGAGGAAGTGGTTGATGGGCTGTGAGATCCTCAGGGTGAAAAGTGACATAGTAGAATAGTATTTGTGACAGTCCACATGGTAGGACAGCATGACATCATCGGGGCAGGACAAAGTGCCACAGACTGAGTGGCTTAAAAACAAGAAATTCGGGGCTGGTGAGATCACTCAGGGTTAAGAGGGCCTTCTGTTCTTGCAGAGGACCAGAGTTTGGTTCCTGTACCCGCATATCAGGCGGCCTCACAACTACCTGTGATCCAGCTCCAAGGGATTCCACACCCTCTTCTGGCATACACAGGCACCTGCACTCATATCTGTGTGTAGAGACACACATGCATAAACATGATTTTTAAAAGTTAAAGAGTAAGTCTTTAAAAAAATATCTATTTATTAGTTTATTTCAATGCTAAGGACTGAGCTTAGGGCCTAGAATGTGTTAAAACAACAAAATTTTATTCCCTGACAGACTTTAAAATCATCGCTATCAGTGCCATATGCTCCCTGTGACAGCTGTCAGGTTGACTGTTTTGGGCCTCCTCCTACACTCTGACACTTGTGTCCTGTTTCCTGACCATGAGGAAACAGGTGTGCATGCTATCACACTGTGTTCAGCTCCAAGCTGTGATGGTATAATGATGGACATATTGGATTGACGGCCATCCTACTCCAGCATGACCTCTTTTTATAATTACATCAGCATTGACCCCATTTCTAATAAGGTCCCCCAGGTTAGGACTTGAGCATCCTTCCCGGGGGTGGGTATAACATCACCCACAAACACATGTTTCTCTTCATGTTCATCTTCTGTGTTGACCATGGTCTCTGTTTTATTCTGTCTTGTCTCTAGATTGAGGACATGTTCAACGAGATCAAGTTTAGTGAATACGTGGACACTGGAAAGCTGATCGACAAAATTAACTTACCGGATTTCCTCAAAGTTTATCTTAATCACAGGCCACCTTTTGGTAACACCATGGCTGGCATCCAGGAGAGCTTTAACTTGCTGGGTTTCACAAATTCCGAAGGGAAAAAGGCTATTCGGAGAGAGGATTTCCTGAACTTGCTCCTCACTAAAGGTAACACATAAGCAAGGTCATCTGGTAACATCCTTGAGTCATTCCCAGCAGGGAAAAATAATGCCCCTGTAGGACAGACAAATTGGGATCTCCATCTGTCATGATGAACAGCCGCCATGTGACATGGCTTCCACCTCCAGGGTCATCTTGTACTGTCTTGCATATCTGACGGTGTAGGTTAATGAAAAGGTCCCTGACCTAGTAATAAGAAGCATGTCATTCATGGGCCCGAGAGATGACACAGTGGTAAAGGTGTTTGCCATGAAACCTGATGACCTCAGTTCAACCTCCAGAATTCACATGGTGAAAAAAGTTGTATTCTGACCTCCCAGCAAGGCCATGGCACATGCTACCCCCTCCACCCACAAAATAAATAAATAAAATGCTATATATATATATGTATTTATATATGTATATATGTATAAAGAAAGTGTGCTGGACACACGGCTTCCTAAGACGTCCAGTTTCAGCATGCTCACATGCTGTTTTGTAGCCCAGGCTAGCTCTCCATCTACTGTGCTCAACCTCTCTAGTTCTGGGATTGGAGGCATATACCACCACACTCAGCTTGGCTTGTAACATGGGGAGGTGCTTGCCTGTTTATCAATTTCCTTGGGCTATAATAAGGTCAGGATGGGTGTGTGATGTCAAGACCACACTCCAGTGAGCTTTATTTCTACCTATTATGTGAGGGTCGTCTCATCCCGTCTTGCATATCTGAGTATTAGGGTCTTTTTCCGTTCTATTTTGTTTTGTTTTTATGGCCATCAACCTAAGATGACTCTGGGAAGAAGAAACCTGAGACGGAGCAGAGTCTAACCCTCCATCACCAGGCTGCCTTTGCCTCTTTCTCCAAGCCCTCGCCCCTTCTCCCCAGCTCTGCAATATCATGTGAGGAGGTATAACGACAGAATAGGGCTCGAGGGTCACTTTTCTAACTAAAGAAATGGCACAGTCCGTCTCTAAGTCTCTGGGCCAGTGAGATGGCTCAGTGGGTAAATGTGCTTATTACTAAGGCTGAGGATCCAGCTCTAGGACCCACAGAGTGGCAGGAGGGAATGGAAGCTACCCTCTGACCTCTGAACATCACCATGTTGGGTATACACACACACACACACACACACACACACACACACACACGCACACGCACACGCACACGCACACGCACACGCACACGCACACGCACACGCACTAATAAACAAATGTAAAATGAGAGATTTCTAGCCAGAGGTGGCACACAATGATAATCCCAGCATTTGGGAAATAAACATAGGAAGGTGGAAAGTTTCCCAGCAGGGCTGGAGGTATAAAAGTGAGCTTTCTCAAAACCCTGGGTTCAACCCCCAGAACCACATAAACCAGATCTGGTGGCCCAAATCTGTAGTCCCAGCACTTGGGAGATGGAGACAAGAAGCTCTAGAGTTCAAAGCCTTGCAGAGAGTTTGAGGCTGTGTATACAGGAGACCCAGCCTCAAAACAAACAAAAGACCTCCTCACTCTCAACCCCCATGTGAGACCAAGCCCCAGAGTTAACCAGACTCCTTTTACCCTGCATGCCCAGGCGAGCACATGACAGAGGAGGAGATGTATGACTGCTTTGCGACACTCTTCGGCCTGAATCCTGAGGGGTGGAAATCGGAGCCTGCAGCCACCTCCGTCAGAGGTACTTGGCCTTTGTCTTGCCGTACAGCCGCTGCTTGCTAATCTGTTATAGACTTAAGTGCATTCATTCCTGGTGCAAGCCAGTCCTTAAACCCCTGCATCCAACAGGTCAGTCTCTGGGAATCCCATCAATAGGTGATAACTGAGCAAGTCAGCCAGGGCTGTCTGCCGGATGAGTGGTCCTGTGGGGTCCTCCCTCCCTCCTTCCTTCCCTCCTTCCCTCTATCCTTCCCTCTGTCCCTCCCTCCCTCCTTCCTCCCTTCTTCGCTTCCTCCCTTCCTCCCTCCCTTCCTTCCTTCCTTCCTTGGTGGGGGGGATGTTTCTAGACAGGGTTTCCCTGTGAAGCTCTGGTTGTCCTGGAATTCACAGAGATCTGCCTGCCACTGCCTCTGCCTCCTGAGTGACATCACCACCCCATCCTTATTTTCTTTATTTATTATACTGGGTTCATCTTTCTGGCTTGGGTGGATGAACATTAAACCACTCCTGGAGGGCAGCTGTGGAGAAAGGCAACGACTGGGTAGGTGTACAAACTCGGCTCCTACTGCCAGGACTTGGAAGCCCTATCTCTCATTCTTTCTTTAAAAAAATATTACTTTTATCTTATACGCATTGGTATTTTGCCTGCATATATGTCTGTGTGAGGGTGATTGGAATTACAGACAGTTATGAGCTACCATATGGGTGCTGGGAATTGAACCTGGGTCCTCATAGAGTCTCACTATGTATAGCCTTGGGTGGCCTGGAACTCACTATGTAGTCAAAGCTGGCTTCAGACTCACAGAGGTCCACTGCTGCCTCCTGAGTGCTGAGATTAAAGACATGTGCAACCATGGCTGGCTTTTTTTTTCTTTTTAAATTTGAGATTGGTCTCTTTATGTAGCATGGGCTAGCCTTGGATTCCTGAATCTGCTGCCTTCACCTCCCAAGTGCCAGGATAGTACTATATCTGGCTGCAATCTTCTACTTAAAAGTTTTCTTTTATCTCTCTCTCTCTATCTCTCTATCTATCTATCTATCTATCTATCTCTGTTCTCTCCTCTTTCCTTCTACCATATGGTTCTGATGACAGAACCCAGGTCTACCTACCTACTGAGCCACCTCACCCACCTCTCTGGTTCTTTTATTTTCCTTGCATGTGTACATGTATATGGTGTGCAGGTATGTGTTCTTATTTGTATGTGTACGTGAATAGTTATGCATATGTACGTGTATGAGCATGGAGGCCGGAAGTGAAGACCATGCATCTTCCTTGATCATTTTCTACTACATCCATGAAGGCAGGGACTCTCATAAAATCTGGGGCTCAGTTATGGAAAGCCCACTCGTCTATCCCCTAAACCACCTGCCTGCCTCGTGCTGGCTATCAGGGGCCTCTCCGTTGATGGGCTTCTGTGTGGGTTCTGGAAATCTAAACTCCATCCTCTTGTATGTCGAGTATTTTATTCTCTATGATGTATCTCCCCATAAGCTCCAAGTCCTCCGAGGGGTGTGCTATCTTCACATCCTCAAAGTCTCATATTCTATCCCCAGCACCAAATGAATGAAACCTCCTCTCCTCTTCTTGCTGTACCCAAGAGTGTCCCAGCTCTGCCCCTTGTGAGTTTAATCTCAGGAGGAGCCAATTCAGACACCTGTTCCAGGCCTGCTTGGGCTGGAACATCTCTACCCACAAGCCCAGGGTAGTTGGTGGCCAGCTCCACAGCTCCTGAGAGTATGGAGGCAAAGATTCCCGGCCTGTCTCCCTGCCACCTCTCCCTTCTATTGCCAGGTTTCTCAGGGCCTCGGTTAACAGGGCTCTACTCCACGAGGAACTAGTTTGAAGAGCCAAAGGTGACCCTTAGCACAAAGTACTGCCTGCCTACTCTCTCCCTTTTATTTTCTTTCAAAGTGTTTGTTTTATGTGTGCATGTGTTTTGCCTGTGTGCATGTCTGTGTGCCATGTGCATGCCTGGTGCCCAGGGAGGCCAGAAGAGAGCGTGGGATCCCCTGGAACTGGAGTCAGAGATGGTTGTGAGCCACTGTGTGGATGTTGGGAAATCTAACCCAGGTCCTCTGGAAGAGCAGCCAGTGTTCTTACCGGCTGAGCCATCTCTCCTGCCCACCTCCTGCTTTTGGTTAGTGTCATTCCCTTGGGTTTTTCAGAACGCTCTCTTATTAGCAGCTTCATCACTGGAAAGGCATTTGCTTTTTTTTCTCTTGCCTGTCTAGCTCCAGAAATCTGCCTCGAAGAAGAACTTCCAGAAGAAATCACTGCAGAAATATTTGCGACTGAAATTCTTGGCTTAACCATCTCTGACAGTTCTGGAGAGTTGGAGCAATGGAATCACTGAGAATGTTGTTGGCAGCACCAAGGTCTCTGTGTGTGCTTGTACATGCATGCTCCCTTTTCTGTATTTGCCTGTCCACACCCTAATTTTTAGAGCATTTAGACATTAAAAGCAAGTTTCTCTCAGGTGATGGAATCCACGAACTTGGACACTGCACTGTCTGTGAAAGAGAAATGTGAATGGAGGTGGGAACAGACCTGACAGCTGGATCCCCAGGCCTCATGGGGTGGGGTGGGGGTGCTCAGCCAGTGGCATGCCTTCCTCGTGACATGGATGCTTCATGGAAGTCCCAGTCAGCCTCTCATGCCCTCCCTTTGGAGTGCTGTGTGTACTGCTGGCCTCTGGGAGGAGGTAGCCTGACTCCTGGGAGTCCCAGCCTATTTTCTTCTCAGCAAAACACCCAAGCAGTTATGCATGGCCGTTCCAACGAGCATCACTGGCCATGCTTAACTCTGGTGGCAGCTGCCAAAGAAAATGCAGAAGCAACCTGAGCCCCAGGAACTGCACCTGGGCCAGAAGCCACAGAGCCCCCCTGCTCCTTCATGATGCAACTGACAAGCACAGCTTCACACCTCACCCTCTGCTGGGCTGCAGTGCACTCAGCGGACAAAACAGGGGCATCAGGGGCATCTTCACATTCACAGTGATGTTTTATTCCTGGCCTCTGGCTATGGTCTGCTCTTTGAGTTTGCTCTCAGTTCTAAGGTCTAGCTCCAGCAAATGTCTCCAGTGTTACCCTCCATCACACTCAGTCTGGAAGGCTCCCATTAGGGCCTTCTCCTTAGACAGAAGCATTAAGGAAACATTTCTCTTTTTTTTTGAGAGGGGTAAACATTTTTAAAAATTATTTATTCTTATTGTGTGTGTGCATCAGTGTTTTGCCTGTATGTGTGTATGTGTGAGGGTATCAGATAACCCTGGAACTGGAGTTACAGACAGTTGTGAGCTGTCATGTGGAATATGGGAATTGAACCCCTGGAAGAGTAGACAGTGCTCTTAACCGCTGAGCCATTTCTGAGGAAACATTTCTGATCCCTTGAAGAGCCATTTCCCCACAGAACACCAGAGAAACAGCACTGGATCTATACAGGGGCACCGAGTCCTCCTTATGATATGCACTTGCAAGTGTGAGAGTCTTTTGGAATAGTCCAGAATGAGGAACAGAACCATCTACCCCAAACCAGGCCTGTCTTGGGCAGACAGCAGGAGCCAAGGTTCTGCAGGCACCTGCTTGTCAGGGTGTGTCACTGGGGCTCTGCAACCCTGGTCTGGGTTTTGTTCTTTATTTAAAAAAAAAATCATGGAAAAGAAACACAAGCTTTATGAATTGATTTTGTCCCTGCTAAGGGCCTAGGAGATATATCACCAAGCTAGTTAAAGAGTTCCTGGGGACATCTTAGGGAACTGGAAACTGGCAAATAACTTGTTCTCTTAAAAACAAAAAAACTGGGATTGAGCACAGCCTGGACATCAGGCAGTACTTTCCTCTACCAAATCTGGCACCTTTTAATTTTGTAGTTCCTGACTGCGTGTATTGCAATGGTTGTCATGAGCAAAATTGTCGGTGCCACTTTAACTCACCAGGGCTGGTGTCGGCCTCAGAGGCAAGTTGGGGTGCTCTCTTCATGCTCATCCAGCCATAGGGAGGGAAGGCCAAGGTCCTGGTTATGGGCACTCCTCCAGGAAAGACCAGTATAGCCAGGGCAGCAGATCTGGCTGCAGTGCTCCGCTCCTCCCATCCCAGCGTGCCTGGGAGACCTTTCTACCCAGGATACTTTCAGCAAGTGACTTGATTCTGCTGTTTCAGTATATTTGACAGAGGCAGATTCAGGCAGCAGATTCAGGGCACTTGAGTAAAGGAAAGGACAGGCCAGGACCATCACCCTGGCCCCATTGGTCCTGGAGATGGGGATAACATGAGAGGCTCAAAGGTCATAGAGCAGAAACCTCAACACCAAAAGCCTTATGAGAATGTTTCTCTGAAAAACCGAGACTTCTGGCTAGGAGGTTGGATGTTACTATTGGGATTGTGAACTCACAGACCAATAATCAGTGACCTTCCAGAACCACCTCTCCTCCCAGTACCCACTGCTCCTCTCCATCCAACCACCCCCCTCCAGCCCCAACCACCCACCTCCAACCAGCCTTGAGCACTCTGAGTGCTCGAAACCCAGCCACTGGGTCCCTGGTCTGCTTCTGATATTTTGTAGCTACCTGTGTGTCCTTAGGTGTGGCTAAGCCCATAAATCTTAGCTTTGTCCTGGAACAGCTCCTGGGGAGGTTGTGAGAATAGAAAGAGAACAAGTAGAGCATCCCTGGCACAGGGTACCATTCCCTGTATGACAGCAGCTATTGTTATCACAGGCAGAGACTGTACTGGAGAACCAAAAAGTTGCCTGACAGGACCTAACTTCTTCTGGGACTATGGTTTGAGCATCATAACAAACCCACTGAGGAGGGGTCCTCTCTTAGGTTAGAGCCTGGGTCAGCATATTTGTAGAGTGACTGAGTACATCAGAAACTCCAGTATCCTTTACTGTTTATTTAGTGATGGCTTTTAGGTAGGTAGTGATGTAGATGAGGATGGCTTCTAACTTGTCCTGTAGCTAAGGATGACCTTGAACTCCTGATCCTGCTGTCTGTGTGTCATGTGACACTTCTGGGGAGACAACAAACATCAACTCAACCCAAACAGGGACCAAAGTCAGGAAAACACCGAAGTCCAACTTGGTGAGCCAGTGGGTTCTGTTGGGATTACTTACAGGAACAGAAACAACTCACAGGCAGCTGCATCACCAAAGCCCACTCCAGCATGGGTGACAGCTCACAAAAGTTGGGAACCTGGAGCCCACTGCACAGCCTGCAGGCCGTTCAACACGCTGGAGAGTGTCTCTTCGAGGCATGTAAATTGGTCTAGGCCTCTTTCTGGCAGTCTATTTGTTTCAGAGTTTCTCTCAGTAGACCCTATTGTTTATATAATCTTGGGGAGGGAGGAGCCTAGTGAATCTGATCAGTTTCAGGGACTAGCTAAACTCTTTGAGTTGTTTTCTTCCCAAGCCTATGGAGCTTCCCTGCAGGACTGATGGAAAGTCTTACCTCCCATTGGAACATCTGTGTCTTAGTGAACTTTCCTCCAAGATGGAAGGTTTTATGTCAGAGAAAACTGCTACACAACAAGCTGGGATAACTGTCATGGGCCGTTTACACCGTCCGTCCTTCCATTTTAATAGCTTTTAACCTGAAGCAAATGCTGGGTCCTCCCAACCCTCCACCTCAGGGTTGGCAAATTCTTTAACGGGACCCAGAGTAAATACTGAGCCCTTCAAGGCCAGTGGTCTCCATCTTAGTCCTCAGACCTTAGGTTGTAGGGCCACATAAATGAGGACATTGTAGAAGAGTGGCCATGCCAGTGAACCAACCAGCTTTAGTTATGGTTGCCAGAATTTGGACTCTATGACTCCCATGTATGACATCGTTCTCCTCTTAATGTTTTTTAACCATTTTACAAACGAAAAGAAATATTTCTTAGCTTGCAGACTGGACAACAGTAGACAGCGGCCTTGGTTTGCTCACAGGCTGTAATCTCACTTCTGTGTTAAATCACTCACTCTGATTACCACAACTCTGCTGGGTCTGTACAAGATAGCTGACAGCCTGGTGTGGTGGTACAGGCCTATAATCAATCAAGACTCCAAGGTCAACCTTGGCTACATAGTGAGTTTGAGGCTAGCCTGTACTACATAAGACCTTGTCTTTAAAACAACAACAACAATAATAATATGCTTGCCCATATCCTTCAAAAGATGTTAAGGTCGTGACAAATAAGGAAAGACAGATACAAAGGCCAGATGTAGCTTGGCAGCCTAGATTTGTCTGCTAGTGTAGCCTGGAGAACCAGGCAGTTGAAAAGAGCTCAGCACTTAGTGAATAGTGCCATACTAGGGGTCATTTTGTGGCCTTCACTAACCAACTGTGGTCCTCTCTGTAAGACACACACGTTGGAGAAACTGGCCAAGGGTCTGTGGGGACCCTCTGTACTATCCTCTGATGTCTCTAAATCTAAAATGATTTTTGAAGGGGGGGCGGTATTTTATTTTTGCTGTGCTGTGAACTAAACTCTGGGTCTTGTCCATGCTAAACAAATGCTTTGCCACTGAGCCACACTCCCAGCCTGTACAAAAGCTGCCTTTTAGAAGGTGGTGTACACCACTGGCTGCCTTTGCTGTTTTGTCCTGTGTCTTTCTCTGATGAACATCCCTGGGACCACTGGCACCCACCACCCCAGACACCTCTGCTCTCTCACTACCCTAATCCATCCTGAGCAGGCTTCCTTTGACACAGGTGCATCTCAGAGCTGGAGTTCCTGAGTCACAGGTGCTTTTGGCGAGAGTATGCTCTCTAAGGGTTTGGCCAGCAGGTCCCGATAGGCAGCTGTTTTACAAGTGACTACAGTAAACAGGGGCCTTGGGAACCAGTATCGAGTCCCAATCCTATGCTCATGTCATCTAACTACCCTCTGCTACCTCTGCTTGCAGGAATATGAAGGAGAAAGGAGGGGCCAGGGAACTGGCATTCAGGTACACGCCTGTAATCCCAGCAGGCAGAGGCAGCATTGGCACAGTGCCCCACGTGTATGAAGCAACCTCCGTGGTGAGAAGGAGGCACCAAATTTGCCTAGAACTGGAGTTGCAGATGGTGTGTATGCATGTGGGTTCTGGGAACTGAACCCTGGACTTCTGGATGAGCAGCAGCCAGTGCTCTCAACCACTGAGCCATCTCTCCAGCCCAAACCTAGGGCTCTTATGCATTCTAGGCAGACTCCTTACAGCTTAAGTGCACCACCAACCCCTCTGATCTTCATTCATAAGCCAAGAGCAAAGAACTTCCTCTGTTTACCTAATGCCAGTTCCACATACTTGCTCCACGCTAAAGACTATGCTGGGGTTAGCTGTCCCCTGTGAAGTGCCTGTCCTCTGTGAATAAGACAGTTGTGGCTTTTGTCTCCTAGGGGAACGTGTTAGTTCAACAGATAGTCCCACTGTGCGGGGAAACTGGAGGGGAGGCCTGGGCTCCTGGAGACAAACAGCAGAGAGGATTGTGTTCTGGAAAAATAGGGTGAACCATGCAGAAAGGGAGAGTATTCCAGACTGTGTCCCAAAGCCAGGAGCTTGGGAAGAATGTGTGTGTGTGTGTGTGTGTGTGTGTGTGTGTGGTTTGTGTGTGTGTGTGTTTGTGTATGTGTGTGGGGTGTGTGTGGGGGTGGGTGGGTGTGTGGTTTGTGTGTGGGGGGGTGTGTGTATGGTGTGGGGGTGTGGGGGTGTGGTGTGTGTGGGGGTGTGTCTCTGTGTCTGTGCGTGCACACCCCGGGATGCTATCCACATGGTGATCTCTGAGATCCTTCCTTGGTGCCTTGTCGTTTCACATGCAATTCTTCCTCCTGTGTCTGAACAAGAATGTGTTCATACATAGGAGAATAGAGGACCCCCCCAATTGTTTTTATGTAGAATCTCTCTCTCTTCCCTTCTTCCCAATTTTATTGCATTTATTTTCTGAGAGAAGAGACACATGCACACTAAGGTACACACACATGCAGAGGTCTGAGGACAGCTTGCGGTTGGTTCTTGCCTTCTACTGTATGGGTTTGGGGATCTAAATCCGGTCATCAGCTTTGGCAGTGAACACCTTTACCCATTCAACCATCTTTCAGGGCCCATTCTTATTTCTTCATAAGCAAAAAGCTTCATGTGGGACAAGGTGTGTGTGTGTGTGCATACATATATATACTATTTGTATATATATGTATGTGTATACATACATATATGTGTGTATATAGATACATATACATACACATGCGCGCGCGCGCGCACACACACACACACACACACACACACACACACATAGTACCAACCCTGAAGCTAATGTGGTCCATTCCCGCGCGTCTCCCCCAACCTCCCGCCCAAGACAAGGTTTCTCTGTATACCCCTGGCTGTCCTGGAACTCACTCTATAAACCAGGCTGGCCTCGAATTCACAGAGATCTGCCTGCCTCTAACTATTTCGTGCTGGAATTAAAGGTGTGTGTCACTGCCACTACCACCTGACACACTAGTGTGTTCTTTCATGAAACTAAGCTAAGGTCAAGATTCGCAGAGTATTTCACAGGTCTTGAGTCCTTGAGAGGTACCTATTCACCCTTTCGAGCCTTCCAGGCATACCAACATTGAACCTAGGGCCTTGAACATGCTGGACCACTGAGCCACACCCTTAGCGGAACACTTTTAAAAATTCTTCTTTTTCGTTTGTTTTTTGTTGTTTCCCATGCTGGGGATAGAACCAGAGCACAGTTTGCTACCCTCGGATGTCCAAGCTAACAAAGGCCCAGTGTGGACCATTTGTGATACTCTGGGCTACATTGTGTCAGAAAGCCTGGCCCTTGCCTTAAGAAGGTTACATTACAGAGAAACAGGCCTGAGGTCAGGGCAGGGAGAATGCAGGGAGGAAGGGACCAGAGGGGAAGGAGAAATTACATAAATACAGCAAGATATCCCAGGAGGTGAGTGGATGGGAATAATGGAGAAAATTGAAGGACCCTGAAGGTGCCAGGATGGGAATAGGGGCAGAAGACCAGTCCAGAGGAGGCAGGGGGTATATTAGAGGTCTGAAGTACTAACTCAAGTAGGCTAAGCCAGTGTGTGTGTGTGGGGGGGGGTGGCATATGCCTTTTACCCCACCACTTGGGAGGCAGAGGCAGGTAGATTTCTCTGTGGTCCAGCCCGGTCTAAGAGTGAGTTCCAGGACAACAAGCAGAGAAACTGTCTTGAAAACCAAAACCAAAAACCAACCAAACAAAAAGGCCAGGTTGGATTAAAATGGAGGGGAGAGGGGATCAAATTTGCATCTTGGAGGCAGAGGGATACATGGGAAAGGGGCTAGTGAAGAAGTTTCTTCTGTAGTTCAGAAAAGCGAAGGATTGTGTTGGAAGTAGTACCCAGAAAGAATAAATGAGGCTTAATAAGGTGAAGGGGAAGCTGAGTGTGTATTGATCATGACCTCTGATTTGTAGTAACAGAAGGCGGCTCTAGTTAGCTTAAGTGGAAAGGGGCTTTATTGGAAGGCCATCGGGTAATTGAGAGGATCTGTGGAGAGGCAAGCTCTGAAAACGGACAGGACCGACACTGTGCTTGTCACCTTCCCCTCCTCACAGGCTTTCCAAGGGCCACGTCTCCCACATACTTTTCTCTTCTGCCTCCCTGTATCTCCTAAAGTGAAAGTCAAAAGCTGTCCTTGTGGGCCAGCAAGTTGGCTCAGCAGCTAACGGTGCCTACTGACGAGGCGAGGCTGATGACCCCGTCAGAGCCCTGTAACTCAGGATGGAGAGGACTGTCCTTAAATGCTGTCATCTGACCACCACACATACACCATGACACAAGTATACACACACACACACACACACACACACACACACACACACACAGAATGTTTAAAACAACAATGAAAAGCGCTGGGTATGATGGCGCACAACTATAATCCGAGCACCCAGCAGACAGAGGCAGCAGAATGGCCTCAAGTTTGAGACATAACAAGACCTTGTCTCAAAAATAAGCAAATGAAGTAAATAAATCAAGACAAATCAAAACCACAGTGTAACACCATTTCATTAACCAAGTTGGCTAAATAAAAAAGCCTGCCAATAACAAGTGTTGGTAAGGAGCTGGCAAAGTTGAAATCTTCCCACATTCCTGATGGAATATGAAAAAGTCCTGCTTTGGAAAGTGGTTTGGAAGTTCCTGGAAATATTTAGCATAGACTTTCCATCTGACCGATCCTTTTTTTCCCCCTTAAGCATACAGCCAAACAAAAGGGAATTATCCATGTAAAACCCACAAGCTAACATTCATAGCAGCATCATTCATAATAAACAAAAGGCAGAAGCAAAGCAACTTGTACCAATGAGAGGGCAAACGGGCATAGTTACATAATCAAATATTGCTTAGCCATAGTTTTAATCTTTTCATTTCAGCTATAAAAAGAAATATTAGTACATGCTACAACATGGATGAGCATTGAGCACATGCTAATTGAAATCACACACACACACACACACACACACACACACACACACACACACACACACGGCACATATTAAATTATTCTATCTTTGAATCTGGACTGTGCCTCATAGGCTTAGTGTCAAAGGTTTGCCATCCAGCCTTTGGAGCCAGGCTGAGTGGAAGTTAGGTTATTGGGGTATGCTCTTAAAATAGGGATTCCTCCTCGCCTCTCTTCTCCCCAACTTCCCTGCCCTCCTCCTCTTCTCCGTCTCCCTCCTCTGCATCCTGGCCGCCATAAGATGAGCATCTCTGCTCCCTACCTATTCCCTGCAGCTACCTTGCCACATAACAACCATGCAGTGTAGAATAAATCAGTGAGCCAAAATAAACTCCCTGCCTTTGAAATTGTATACTAGCTGGGCATGGTAGTGCACAGTTTTAATCCCAGCACTCAGGAGGTAGAAGCAAGCAGATCTCTGTGAGTTCAAGGTCAGCCTGGGCTACAGAGTGACTTCTGGCTACATAACGAAACCCTGTGTCAAAAATAGATAGACAGATAAAGTAAAATGAAGTATCTTTTGTTTGAGGCAAGCCTGGGCTACAAAGTGAGACCCTGTCTCAAAAATAAAATAAAATGTATTCTTTCAGTATTTTGTTAGAGTATTGGAAATCTTTTTTAAAAATTATTTTTTTTGAGACATGGTATCACTCTGTAGCCCAGGCTGGCCTTCAGTTCACAGAGATCTGCCTGCCTCTACCTCCTGAATGCTGGGATTAAAGGTCTGCATCCCCATGTCTGGCTAGAGTAGCAGAAAGCCTACTAATATAAGCAGGGTATGGTGGCTTGCACCTGTAATTCCAGCATGGAGTCACATGGAGACCAGGCTAGCCTGGGCTATGGACCCTGTATCTCAGTGTTGTGGCGGAAAATCAACTCATGAACAAGGCTGGGTGCCACGCCCAGGACTGAAATCATAGATGCCAAGAGATCTATGAGTGAGTCCTGTCTCCAAACTCCAGGGCTTCCCACTCAGAACCAGGGAGGATGTTCAGACACAGAAAAGACACACATGAGAGACTCTAGAAGGCTTTGCGGTGGGTTTTTGTTTTTGTTTTTGAGGTCAGGTTTCTCTGTGCAGCCCTGGCTAGAACTGTGGCCTCAAACTCACAGAGATCTGCCTGCCTCTGTCTCCTGAGTGCTGGGATTAAAGGCATGCACCACCACTGCCTGACTTGGGCGATTTTCTAGATTTGTGCCTTTAGAATTTACTGATCCTAGTACAGCCGAGTGGGAGCACTTGCCTAGCTAATGAGAAACCCCAGGTTCAGTCCATAATCTCGTGAAGCAATAACAGGAACTGAAACTGTTTTGTTTTGAGACAGGGTCTTACCTCGTAGACCAGGCTGGTCTCAGACTCATAGAGATCCATTTGCTTCTGCCTTTTAGTTCAGGGACTCAAGGTGTACACTGCCATGCCTGGTAACACTGATCTGTTTGTAGAAGGACTCCAACTTTAATCCAGGTTGATAGGTCATAACCAGACTACCTGAGTTTAACTCTTCAATGTTAGAAGAAAATTTGGATATTATTTCACCTTGAACATACTAATCTCACACACACACCTTTGACAGGATGTCATGTAGCCCAGGCTAGGCTCTATCTCATTATACAAATCCATGATGCCTTTGAACTTCAGATCCTTCTACCTCCATCCCAAGTGCTGGGATAACAGGCTTTGTTGTGGAATATCACTTTAACTATGTAAAGATGTGTTACATTTGTTCCACCGTGCCTGCCTAAGGCACTTGATTGGTCTAATAAAAAGCTGAATGGCCAATAGCTAGGCAGGAGATGGAGAGATGGGACTGGCGGGCAGAGAGAATAAGCAGGAGGAGGAATCTGAGAAGGAGAGGGGAAAAAAGGGAGAGAGGAGGGTACCCAGGCCAGACAGCTGCCAGACAGACATATGGAATGAAAGAAAAGGCAAAAAGCCCCAAGGCCAGATGTGCATGAAGAGAAACTAGTTAAATTATAAGAGCTAGTGGGACACGCATAAGATAAGGCCGAGCGCTGGAGAGATGGCTCAGCGGTTAAGAGCACTGACTGTTCTTCCGGAGGACCTGAGTTTGATTTCCAGCATCCACATGGCAGCTAACAACTGTCTGTAATTCCAAGATCTGACACCCTTACACAGTTATACATGCAGGCAAAACACCAATTCACATAAAAAATTTAAAAAGATAAATATTTTTAAAAAAGATAAGGCCGAGCATTCATAACTAATAAGTCTCTGTGCCATGATTTGGGAGCTGGCTGGTGGCCCAAAAGGAAGCTTGCTACACAACTTAGGTGTTTGCTTTCTGTGAAAGGAGAGAGATCGGCTCAACTTGGTGAGCTCTATCAGCGGTATATCCTTTCTGTTCCTGGTTCAGAGGAAGGGACACTATTGCATTGTGGGGAACTTTCTCCTCACCCCTCCCCTGCACATACTTTTCTGGGCCTGGCTAATATCCTATTCCCCAAGCCACAGAGCACCTCTGTCTGTGAATGCCACACTGGTGAGTTGCTAAGCTGCAGAGAACACTGATGAGAAGCCTGCCGTTCCCTTCCAGTTACACATCTCTGTTCCACAGATGGTAGCCTCCTCCACCCCACAGCGGTGAACCAGCCTCCACCACGGAGGTATGCCTAACAGCAGGCATGGAGAGTTGAATTTAGCAACCTAAGAAAAAGGAAAGTTTTACTTGAGTCTCCTCCTCGGTGGGGCTTCATGATGCTAGCAATCTTATGGGGCCCATATTTAGCAAATGCTTTCTGGTACACATAAGTACTTAAACAAAACTGTTTCACCCTCATAAGAACCCCAGGAGGTGAGATGTGTTAATGTAGAGGAGGCTCAGAGTTGGGA
Source organism: Sigmodon hispidus (assembly GCA_004025045.1). Lineage (NCBI taxonomy): Eukaryota > Metazoa > Chordata > Mammalia > Rodentia > Cricetidae > Sigmodon > Sigmodon hispidus. The sequence continues at coordinate 133,646 of PVIH01004389.1, forward strand.
AAACATTTGATACCAGCAGTAGCAAACTTCTGTTATCCTGAGATCATCTTGTAGTCTAACCTGTCTGGGAGGCTGATGCTTGTGGAGCACTTGACTTGGAGTTTCTGTTCCATAGTTAGACTGGCCCTTGAGCTGAAGGCTTCAAAGGAGCCAGGAGGATAACCCAGGCACTGTGGCACATCAGTGTCATCCCAATACCCCATACACTAAGACAGGAAGATCATAGGTTCCAGGCCGGCCTCAGCTATATAGTGAGTCCTTGTTTGTAAGACTAAAAACAAAAACTAAGCAAGTATTTGAGAGTTAGCAAGAGGCCTCAGCAAGTCAATCACCTGTCAACAAGCCCATGATCCCCAGAAGCCATTACAGTGGCAGGAGAGAGCCAACATTGTATGTGTGTTTCTCCCTCTATAAGTAAGGTAAAAATTTAAAAGAAAGCATTTGCAAACAAACATCTTAAGGGCAAGACAAGGTAGGCTGACACTGAGATGTCAGATGCCCTCCAGCAGGGAAGTGACTCCTTACACCTGTTAGCTCAGGCATGTTTCTTTTTCTGTTTAGAAACTATTAATTTCTGTAATTAAGCCCACATAGATGAGACCTTACATTTTTAATACCATGCTACCCCTGTACAAACGGGAAAGGAGACTAAGTTTAGCATTCCTACACCAATTTGGCTGTTCATTTCTGTAATGACAACTCAACAAATAAACTGGGATACTTTTTCTTTTTTCCAAAACTGACAGCTAATAGTTTCCAAGAATTTTATATGTGTGTGTGTGTATATATGTGTGTGTAAGCATATATATATATTTATGCTTGTATAAAAAGAGCAATGAGAGCAGTATGTTAGGCATCAATGGCAGCAACATCTTTTCTGAGATCTGCAGTCTTTTGAACAAAATTGTAAAGACACCCAACCCACTCCATTAAAAAAAAAAAAAAAAAAAGTAAATTCTCAGGAGACAGATGTTTTGCCACTGTTGTGGTAGCTTTGGCACATTTGAACTTTACTGTGAATGCTTTTGTGGGGTAAGAAACCAGAAAATTAAATCTAAGCCCTACTGGGTAAGGTGGTTCATGCTTGCAATTTCAGTGCATAGGAGTGAAGTCACGAGGGTCAGGAGTTCAAGGTCATCCTCAGCTACTTGGTGAGTTTCAGACTAGCCTGGGCTATATGAGACCCTGTAGAGGGAGGGAGGAAGAAGGGTTAAAAGAAAAAGAAGGAAGGAGAAGAAATAAAACAGTGTCTGTCTGACCTAGTCGAAGAGAGCTAGGCATATAACAAGGAAATGTAACACCATGAGTGAGACAGCAGAAATAATAGAGTCATCCGACACATACTATAAAACAACCAAGTTCTGTTGAAAGAAAGAAGCTTAAGAGTATTTGCAGGGACAGGAAACTATAAAAAATGACATACTAGATTTAAAAAGAACATTCATACAAAGCTTTATGGTTTAATCAGGGAATCAAAACTACAAATACCTCCAGGGTCTAGACAGCAAACAGACATGAGTCAGGTGGCTGGGTGAGCAGACTGGTCACCTGAGCAGTTTGGAGGGCAAGGGCTGCTCAGCCCTAGCGGCTGCTGTGCAGACTGCGCCCTGTTTGCAGAACTTTGGATGGGTGTAGTAAGAGTCAAGTTCATGTAACATCACACTGACCGTTATAACCATGGGTTTCTCCTGTTTCCATGTTCATGAGGGTGTGTGTGTGGTCAGCATGTGTGTTGTGGATGCATGTTTATGTGCAAGGTATGGGTGCACATGCACATATATGGGTGTGTATGCATGGGGAAGCCAGAAATTAAAGATGGGAATCATCCTCTAGCAACCTTATTTATTGAGGCAGGCTCTTTCAATCAAACCCAGAGCTTGCCAGTATATATTCCTTTTATTATTCATGGATAAATAATACACTGTGTGGAAAGACATCCATTCATTTCATCAACTGGTATTTGGATTTAAAAATTGTTTATATTTCATTGTGTGTGTAAACATGTGGCAATCAGAACAACTTCCAGGAGTCAGTTCTCTTTTCTACAGTGTGGGTTCTGGGAATCAAACTCCTGTCTTCAGATTTAGCTACAAGTGCATTTACTAAGCCATCTTGCTGACCTACCTGATGTTTGGATTTTTAAATATATCTTATTTTAAAATTATAAACATATATACATACACGTACACACATATATTCTGTGTGGGAATTGCAGTACAGTGCTTGTCTAGCAAAATGCCTAGCACCAAGTAAAAATAAATTTCCTGGGGCCCAAGCACATATTTGATGGTCAGGCACAGAAAGCTAAAAGTATGAGACTTCTGATTTATGGTATATTTTCCAGTACAGTACTCAGAATGGTTCTCTAACATAATTGTTCTTTTTTTTGTGGGGGGGGGGGGTTCAAGATAGGGTTTCTCTGTGTAGTTTTGAAGCCTGTCCTGGAACTCACTCTGTAGATCAGGCTAGCCTCGAACTCAGAGATCCACCTGCCTCTACCTCCCAAGTGCTGGGATTAAAGGTGTGCAACACCACCACCCAGCTCTCTAACGTAATTGTTCTAATTTTTTGTTTTGTTTTTCCAGACAGGGTTTCTGTGTTCTGGAACTCACTCTGTAGACCAGGCTGGTCTCGAAATCAGAGACCGGCCTACCTCTGCCTCCTGAGTGTTGGGATTAAAGAGGTACACTGTCACACCCTGCCAGGTCTCACTGTATAGCACTGGCTAGCCTGGAACTCCTTACATAAAGCAGGCTGGTCTTGAACTCAGATTTCTGCCTCCCATGCGCTGGGATTAAAGGAGTGGACCACCACTCCCAACTATTGTTTCTGTTTTTATTTTTCTCACCAAGGCCTTGTGTTTAAAATGGTAAAATGATATGCCTGGGGGAAATCCACAATTTCCCCGCTAGTTCTCCCCACCAAAATCCCCCCTCAGTGCCCCCAAACTTCAGGGGAGATGCTTGGTAACACAATAAATGTCACGGATGAAGTTCATGGCTGCAATCTGGAATTACTCCTTGACTCAGTTTCCCCATCTGTGAAATGACTGGTGTTGGGCTAGTTCTTCTCCTGGCACTGGCTTGCCCACATTAGGTCATCTCTTTTCCCAGCATCCACCTGGGCAAGCATTCGCTCTGGTCCAGTCGGTTTAGCCGTAGCTGCACACCCACCTGTCCCTATCCTGATTGACCGCGGGTAGATTGTGCCATCCTGCTCTGTCCTGGGATCGGCGGACAGCCTCTCAAAAGTACTTCTGGCTTGGACCAGTCCAGTTTACCTGCTGCTCCCGGTCAGCACACTGCGCTTCCAGCAGGAGCCGTTTAGGATTAATATGTGGTCCTCTGACATACCCCAGGGAGGTCTATCCGTGACTGGGGCAACTTATCTCCAAGGGAAAAGAAGCCTTGCGACCATGCCAATTGCCACCGGGTTCGGGCATCTTAAACTACAACCCTAGTTTAAGTATGGTGAGGCAGACGTCCTAACTCGCACATTTCAACAAGGCAGCTAGCTGGCCAGAGATCGGCTCCTCAACTCTTTCCAAGATCACGAGTACCGGAACCGCCGTCTCCAACTCCAAGAAGTCAAGCGCCCGACAAGAAACTTGCACGATCGCGCCCGCGGCCACTAACCTAAGGCCAGAGCACCCAGGGCCTCCGGTTTGCCATCCCCAGGGTGTGTGTTTTGGAGGGAGGGGTCCCTACCGCACCTGCGGCCTCCGAGGGAGTTCGTGCGCGGGCTAGTCCCGCGTGACGGGAGGTCTTGGTTACCCTTGATCGTTTCCCCGGGCGAGGTCCCCGAGGCTCCCCAGGGAGGGCGGCAGCGCCCGGAGGCCGCTCTACTGGCGGCCGCGCCGCTCCCCCTCGTTCTGTGCAGCTGCCGCCCGGCGCTTGCGCACTGGGCCCCGGGCGCGCGGCGGCACCAGGCTTTGTGTGTGCGCGTATGTGTGTGAGTGTGTGTCTGTGCGCGAGTGAGAGAGCGGGCGAGTGTGGCGAGCAGGACCCGGCGGGCGCGCTCCCCCAGCCTCTCTCTCCTCTCCTCTCTCTCTCTCCTCTCTCTCTCTCTCTCTCACCCCCGCCAGAACCATGTCGGGCAGGTCGGTTCGAGCCGAGACCAGGAGCCGGGCCAAAGATGATATCAAGAGGGTCATGGCGGCTATCGAGAAAGTGCGCAAATGGTAAGCCGAGGCGCCTGCTCGCTCTCTCGCTCGCCCCGGCTCGCTGCACCGCGTCGCGGCCGCCAGCAAGCCGGGACCCAGCGCACAGAGCCGCGGGGCGCAGCGGCCCCGGGCCCGGAGTTGGCGAGGACGCGCGGCCCGGGTCACCTGTGCCCCGCGGGGGCTGCGTCCACTGCCTAGGTGTGCTTGGCGCGGGTCGCCCACCTGGCGCAACGGCAGCAGCGGCGGCGAAGGCGACGGCGGCTGCAACCCGGAGCTCGGAGCTCGGGAGAGGGGGGTTCGCAGCCGGCCCCAGAAGCCATTTCGTTTTTTTGTGCAAGTCACATGAAAGCAGCTTCCCGCGCGCCGGGGCCGTGATGCCGGCGGCGGCGGGCAGAGCGCGAGCTCCATTGTGCAGCGCGGAGCGGGCCGCCGTCTCCTCCCGGGGCGGCGCGGCGCCGGTGTCCCCCCAACACACACACACACACACCCCACGCCCCGACCCGCCCGCAGCTCCCCGCCTCCCAGGCCTCGGCGCCCTGGAGTCTGCGGAGTTTGCAGAGCGCGAGCCGTTTAAATTTAGCGCTTTGGGCAGCCTGGAGCGAGGGCTCCGGGCGAGGAAGGAAGATGGGGACGAGCGCTGGGAAGGTGGTGGCGCGGCTGGGGAGCGGGGCACCCATGGCTCCCACCCGCTCCGCGCGGTACCGGGAGCTCGGGGGACGCGATGTTTGCAGCCAGAAGCCAAGTCCTGGGCCGTGTCTGCCTTCTCTAAGCTGGAGCTGGTGTTTGTTTTGCGGAGAGAGCGAGCGACCGTTGTTTTTGTTCTCTGCACTGGGGGGAGGAGGAGGGGACCGCGAGATTCGGTGTGGGCCGTGCGTGTTTTTCAAGCTCAAATTAGATCGTGCCCGGCGTGGCCTCGTTATAATTAGTAGGATGGAACATTTTCACGGGCCTCGTCGGGATCTGACTCCGAGGCGGCCCCAGAGGCCAGGCCTGAGGCGGCAGTAGTCCACCACCAGGTTGGATCAGACTTGTTGAAAACTCCCTGCTCCCTGATTTCAACTTTATTATGTTTTTTTTTTTTTTCTCCCACGGCTTCATCGGGGTCCGAGAGGGAGACGAGCAGCCGCGAAGGTGTCCCTAAGTGTCAGCGGCTGCGGGCTGGTCCTGTCCTTTATAGGAACTAGCCAGGCCCTATTGCAGGCTGTTTCTTTCGGGGGTGTCAGTTCTTGAGTAACGTCTCTGTTGCTGTTGCCTTTTTTTTTTTTTTTTAAACACTACTCAGGGGCCTGTCTCAGGTCTGGTGGTGTCACAAGTTAGCTGTCCTTTCAGAGTGAAACCCAACAACAACAAAAAAAAAAGCAAGGAGAAAAATCAATAAAGTCCACGTGCTCCGGGGCCTCCTATGGAAAGGGCTGTCTGCGGATGGCCGGATGCCCGCCGTGGGCTGGGTTTGGCTCCAATGGGACAAAGAATTTTCACAACCGTGAGAAGGGGAGGCTTTCCAAAGTTGAGATCCAAGTCCTAGGTGCCTGGAGCTCCCCTGCTGAGCAAGGCGCCCAGTGCCCAACTGGAGCCATTTAAAAATGGCAGAAACAGCTGCAGGCCAAAACGCAGAGGAAAACAACACAGTACCCGGTCTCCTGTGGGACTCCTAAGGGAAGGCTGGGGTGGCCCCTCACTGCCTCAGTCCCGGTGCAAAGAAAGAACTGATATCAGGGCGTGAGTCCCTTCTGTCTGTCACCCGCCTGCAGGGTAGAAAGGGGCTGGTGTAAGCTGCCTTTCTGGTCCTGGAGCTGTGACAGCTGCGGTTGGGTCTGCCAGCTGCTCTGCAGTGCAGGCAGATGGAGGGATGGCGCTTTCCACCCTGCGGGCCCCAGAGCAGCAGGCCTGGAGGCTTCCATCCTGGCCGGTTCATAGCCTGCCAAGCCTGGGATTGGAGTAAGGACTGGGGCTGCCTTCTTCCCTAGGTTTTGGGGAGTGGGGGAATAAGTACATCTTGACCTCTAAAGACCTCAGGCTTTGGCATCTTCTAGTTAAGTTTTTACCTCACTTCCTTGCTATGACCTTGGACAGAATATGAAACTCACTTCTCTAACCCTGGCAACCCCAGGGATTTGATGACTTCTTGAACTATTGAGGACTGACAGATTTAGTCAGATGGAGTCACCAGAGTACGCAGGATTCCTTGTAAATGTCTTTATGTAAGGTGTGGACTTTGGAGAAATTTTGGGTTTTGCTTCCCTCCCTGTTTTTAACAAAAACGGAGGGGGGGGGGACTTCCTTGAGGCAAAGAATTTTGTCTGTCCTTGTTTGTCTGTCTGTACAACAGTGTTGCGATCAACCCTGAAGGCTTTGGAGCTGTTTATTAACTGTGGCCACCAACCATGCATTTCACCACTGGCTGAGACACGAGGTTGCCAGAATTAGCAAGTGAAAATACAGAACACCCAACAAAATTTGAATTTCAGATAAATAGCAAAATGATTTAAAAAAAAAAACAAAAAACCTTTCTCCCTGGGTATAGGCTCATACCTATAATCTCAGCACTTTTGAAGTACAGGCAGGAGAATCAAGGAGTTCAAAGCCAGCCTCAGCTACATAGTGAATTCTAGGCTAGCCTGGGCTACATTCAAGCTTCTCTCAAAAAAACAAAGATAAATGAAATTTTCTGTTAAGATTAATGCTTTAATGGTGGAATTTGAGCTTAATATGCACAGGGCTCTGGGTTTTGTCTTTATCCTATGTATATACACACATACACACACTTTTGTGCAAGTATCCCATGAAGTACACACACTGACACATACAAAAAAGTTATCCATTTATCTGAAAAAAAAAAAATCAGAAATCAGTAAGTCATTTTATATTTTAACCAGAGGAGAACTGAGATGCCTGGCATTCGGTTCAGTCCCAAAGCCTAGGTGGTATTTCTTCTCCTACCCTCTTGGTCAGCCCTACCCTTCCCTTGCCCTGCAGAAGCCGGTGTGAGCTATGGCCTTATCCACTGGTAGCTATCTCTTCTTTCTGTCTGCTGTCCCAACAGAGCAGGTTGATGGGGTGTGCTGTGGCCAGGAGATAGCTGAAGGAGAACAAAATGGTTGGTCCCTTTTTGGGAAATTGGGCCAGGCCTAGGAGGCCCAGTATGAATGGAAAAGAGCTGCACAGGAGGTATTGGTCCAGAGCCTTTCAAGTTCAAGGGGCCCTTTAGTAACTTGCCCTAAAGACAGAGTGGTCAGTTTATTGGGGACTTGAGAGAGGCCATCTGAGGGATACCTGGTTAGGATAAGGACAGGTCTCCCAAAGACTAGATGGATTTACAGCTCTTTGGAGTCAGCAAGGACCCCTGAGGCACACTGGACCTAGACCCAGTAGAACACTGGAAATTTACCTTGGCCTGAGAATCTGAAATGGACTCTTTTAGTTTATATAAGAGCCTGAGCTGGGGGAGAACTTTGGAGATATATATTCCC